>REGL01000541.1:51214-86563 GCA_004194395.1 Aurelia aurita complex sp. Pacific | reverse complement strand
CAGTTCAGTTCAGTTCATTTCATTTTAAAAATCCATCTAATACATGTTATAACTCTACATACCTACCTATCTAATTAACAAATATGAATTTAAAATAAAATACAACAAATAACATTGAAAAAACACAGGATGGTACTTAGGGCAAATGTAAACAGACTAAATAGGTAAGTATGAAGAGCCATAATGAGATTAGGGGAATGTCTTAAAGGAGGAGCTCCCTCAATAGGCAAGCTAATCGAGGAGGGAACACCCCCTATCTAAAAAAGAAAATTGACTTTTCTATGGATGTTATTTGAAACTGGTGCAGAAAGACATATAATAAAGTGTGAATTACTGGGTGTAATTGTGGCACAAAAAGTAGATCTTTAAGTTTTACAGTTTAACAGTTTACAGTTTAACAGTTTAAGTCTTTAAGTTTTAAGTTTAAGTTTTACAAACATGAAGAGATCATTTAGGTATATGTTAAACAGCAGAGGCCCCAATACCGAACCTTGTGGAACTCCAATTACTGCTTCTCTCCACGTACTGAAAGATCCATTTATCTTCACCCTCTGCTTCCTTTCGCT
Organism: Aurelia aurita complex sp. Pacific; assembly: GCA_004194395.1. Lineage (NCBI taxonomy): Eukaryota > Metazoa > Cnidaria > Scyphozoa > Semaeostomeae > Ulmaridae > Aurelia > Aurelia aurita complex sp. Pacific. The sequence goes on along the minus strand of REGL01000541.1, from coordinate 85,997 downwards.
GAGATAGCTATGGATCAACCGCAATGCACTCACACTGAAACCATAAGCACTTAATTTTGCAATCAAGAGCTCGTGATTTAAGCAATCAAAAGTCTTTGAGAGGTCCATGAGCAGTGCTGCTGCTATATCCCGTTTATCTAAGGTCGTTTATTTTGCAATTAGTACGTCAGGAAACATTCTTCTTCGTACTGAAAGTTTGCTTTTCAATGTTTAAGCTTTTTAAACCAGACTTTGAAGCTATTTTGTTGAGTGAACGAGAACTCCCGCTAGTTTATGCCATTTTGAAACAGGGAGCCTGTAATATTCCGTTAATATTAGTGGTAGGCTAGGCTAAACGAATGAGACGTGTGTAGTCTACAGCAAATCAAAGGTAACCAATTCAGCAACACGTGTACATGAAGTTGACACCTTAGGGCGCCTGGGACCTACTCTATTACATCGCTTCCCTTTTTTTAAAGTCTTTTATTTAGCAGATAGTTTTCTAATAATGTTCGAGGGTAGTGAACTGCCAAACCTTTGTGGTTCCTTTACAGTTCTACGTAGAACTGTAAAGGAACCACAAAGGTTTGGCAGTTCATTCGCCTTAAGGGCTGTTGACGTTCTTCGGTGTTGTCTTTGTCATTGTAGTTGTTGTTGTTGTTGACTACTGTGCAGTCTGTTTCGTAACTTGTATCATCCTTGACCGTTTCTGTTGGTATCGATATGCGTTTGAAGTGTGAGATGTTACGTGTAATTCTATGGTCGTGCTTGTTCTTAGCTGTAACACGTGATTTCGTTCTGTCAGTCACAATGTATGGTATCTCGTTAAATTTCGGTGTCAGTTTGTTTTGTCGGTCTTGTTTTACAAGTACATAGTCTCCTACTTTTAAGTCACTTGCTTTAGCTCTTCACTTTCCGTCTGCATACTTTGTGTTGTATCTTTGGCAGGAAAGTTCATTTTCTCTTGCTTCCCTGTGTCTGTCAACAACGCTGTTTTTTGTTCAATGAAGGCAATGTCCCTTGGATTACTCTATTGAACAAGAGCTCAGCAGGAGATACTTTCGTAGTACTGTAAGGAGTGGTGCAATACTGCAGTAAGAAGCGATTAATCTCTTACTGCCACATTTTCCCTTCAACCGTTGCAGTTTTTAATGCTTTTCCCAGTGGCTGATTGAATTTTTCTACCTCAGCATTCTCTTGAGGCCATTTCGGAGTGGATGGATTCTTGTTGATTTCGAAAGCAGTTAAATATCGTTGATAATCATCACCGTTGAATGGAGGCCCATTATCGGATGTCAGTGTATCTGGGATGCCATGTGTGGCGAACATTTTATCAAGCTTGGCTATAACACTTGATGCTTTAGTAGAACGCACGATTTCTACCTCATGAAATCGAGAATATCTGTCTATCGCCACGAGTAGGTACTCTCCTGATGGTAATGGTCTGTAGAAGTCTGCGTGAATCTTCTGCCAGGGGCCATCGGGCATGTCTGTTATCTGCAGTGGCTCTGGTGGGGGGGTTGGTCTCCCAGTTGCTTGACAGGGTAATCAATGGTCTATGGTATCTTTTACCACTTTATCTATGTCCGGGAACCAGACTTTCTCTCTCAACAGCGATCTCGTCTTGGCTAGGCCTTGATGAGTGGCATGTGCGAGATCAAATGCTTTCTTTTGAAGTGATTTTGGTACCACAATTCTGTTTTCACGTAAATTAGGTTATGACCTCCTATTGTTAGCTCATCTCGTACTGATTTAAATGGCTTTACTGCATCACAGTCCCAGCGATTCAGACTGATAGCGGCTCGTAAGCCTTGCAGTGTCTTGTCACTGTCAGTGACATTCTTTATTTCTGCAATCGTCATTGTTTTTGGAACTGCTGATCTGGTCAGTAAGTTGATGTATTGCTCAGTCACCTTTTCTTGTCTGGAAGTACTTTCCTTCGTTGGATGACGTGAAGATAGTCGGCAGGGTTATCCACACCGGGCTTATACAGTATAGTGAACCGGTAAGGCTGTAAGCGTAATACCCATCTTTCGATGCGAGCGGACGGCTTCGACTAGGGGTTGCCGTATATAACTTCTAATGGCTTATGGTCGGTTACTAATTGAAACAGCTTTCCATAAATAAACAAGTGAAAATGTTCAACTGCCCAGACTATCCTCAATGCTTCCTTTCTGTCTGCAAATAACGTTTTTCAACCGGAGACAACGCTCAACTGGAATAAGCAACGATGCGGCAGTCATCACTGGTATGCTTTTTCTGGGCAAGGATCGCTGATATACCAACCGGACTAGCATCCACGGTGATAACAGTGTCCTTTGTCGTGTCAAAACAGGCCATCACTGGTACAGACGTAAGGACATTCTTCAGCTTTTCAAACGCTTGTTGGTGTTCAGCTTTCCATTGAAAATGAGCATTTTTCTTGGTCAGTTCTCTCAATGGAGCGGTGATAGTAGCATAATCTGGAATGTATTTACAGCTGTAATTAGCCATTCCCAGAAAGCTTCGTACTTCATGCACATTTGTGGGTACTTGAGCATCTTGACGATCTTGAATATTCTTAGGATCAGGGCGTGTACCTGAAACTGAGACAATCTGCCCCAAGAAGGACAATGATGTTGATGAAAATTTGCACTTGGATGCATTAAGGGTGAGACCGTTATCTGATAGCATTTGAAGACAGTCATTGAGTGCCTTATCATGCTCTTGACGATTTACACCAAACACATCGATCGGCTATATTGCAAACAGCTGATGTTCCTTCAAGAGCAGTCTGCAGGGCATTTTGGAAGATTTCAGCGGCAGCGTTAGTACCACAATTCAATCTTTTATAGCGAAACAGTCCTACATAAGTACTGAAGGTTGTAATGTATCGACTGTCCTCGTGTAACTCCAGCTAATGATATGCTTGAGACATATCAAGTTTCGAGAATACTTGGGCTCCAGTTAACTTTAGATTTACATCATCTACCGTAGGAATGAGATGCCTGATTCTCTGAATTGACTGGTTTGGTTTCCTCATGTCTACACAAATGCGCACGTCATCATCTTTCTTAGGCACTGCAACAATTGGGCTGATCCACGTTGTAGCTTGTGTACCGGTCACTTTTTCAATTATGTTATTTCTCCAGGTTTTCAATGACACGCTTTACTTTTTCATGAATGTGGAGTGGCATGCGCCTCTGCGGCTCCGCAACTGGAATAACACTCTCATCGATTTTCAGTTTCACAGTGTTATCTTTCAGTTTTCCAAACCCTTTGAACACAGAACAGTGCATTTCAAGAATTTTATTCAGTTTTCCATCATTTGTCACGGGTGTTGAAGGCTTATTATGTGATGAAATCTTGTTCAAATGCAATGTCATGAGCCCTAATTCTTGCGCTGTGTCTGCACTAATCAAATTTCCACACGTATTGTTATTGACAACGTAGAATGTCGCAACTGCATACCTTTTCTCGTTTTAATCACTGCATCAAACTTGCCAATGAAGTTAAAGTGAATATGACACGAAACTTTTTATTGATGACAAACGTCGATCAAATGTGCTGATTTCGAAGGTCAACATTAAACTTTCCTAAACTAAACCGTTTTTAGATGTAGCCATTTGAAAATCAACTTTCTGCTCAAAAAGTCTCCGGGAGATCTGGGTCGAGTTTTGACTTGTGACGAAAAATGTTTGGGTGGATAGTAAAAGATCAAGTAACAGTATGGTCGTCAAAGGGGTGTTAGGGTTTCAAAGAAGCCCCATATAAAATATTCATACCCATATTCTTTTTCGAATACTTCGGCATTTACAGTGTCACAATATATTTTGGCAATCAATTAGGGACTGTTGTAATGACAGATTAGCACTCAATTAAATTTCTTTGATAAAACCAACAGGGTTTCATATTCAAACACAGGTATATTGGATCTTGATATCAGGATGATGACAAAGCAGTTTAAAAACAACCGAATACAATAAGCAAATTTAATCCTTTCATCACAAATCATTGCTTGCCGTTCCTCATGACATGATTTAATTCAGTGATGAGATCCGAAACAGACAGTCAATTCGTTTAGAGATTGCGCTCAAATTCACAGATTTATAGCAAGATAAAATAAGGATCTTGGTTGCAGGAAGGTAGGGAAAGAATTCAGCATGATGTTGCGTGCCAAAATTTGGAGAGTGCATTCCAAGTAACCTACGGCGTTAGTTTTTCAACGATGCGATTACAGGCCAGGTTTAGGGCATGCATATTCTGCTTGTTACAGCAATACAGTTATTTTGTATTTTTCAAGTTTTATGAGGAACAAAGATAACATGGAGAGCAACGCCTTCTTTTGGGAAGTTAAATTTTGTTACTGATGCTATCAGCCTATATATCAAAGGCAAGTCTGTGAGCAAATAGGATCCGTTTGATGATTCTTTTGCTAGGCTAGGTATTAGAAGTTTGAACCGCCTATAAAATTATCAATATCACAACCCTAGCCAATCTTTGTTCACCAGTGAAGGTCTTCGTCCCATGGCCATGAAATACTAAAATGGATCCCTTTATAAAGCAACAAATGTCGTAAATTTTAGAAAATTTTTGCAGCATAGACCATTAACTGTTATTCCAAACCTTGGGCTGGCTGTGTGTGGGAAAGTTATATATAACGTTGCTGCGAGACATGCTTTTGTGCCGTCGTTACAACTTTGCAAATGGCCTTTTATCACATTGACGAGAGAAAGAAATGTTTAACAATACTGTAAATTTAGTTCTTGAAGTATTCAAGAAACCAGGAGTAAATTCCTTGGTCTTATTCGATGAAAAAGGCGAATAAACAAGCCTAACTTGAACGTTATCCAGGGTTCCCTTGTCGTTTCATGTGTAAAACATTGCATGGTATTGTCTTTACCCAAACACTTTACGTCTCAGCGGCCTGGTACTAAACAGTCTGACCACACAAAATTGCCGCCACTTTTCGATGCAAAGTGAGGGCTGTTTAACCCCATTTTCTGAAGAAATGGAAATCTAAATTCAAAAATGAAATACACCATAATGATCAGCGATGTTTACTGCATAATATACGACAATAAAAATTTTCGCGTCATATTCAATTTAACTGGTTTGTCAGTGCCATAGGCAAAGGCACGAGTTTTCGTCTTTTCCAGCTCAATTTCAGGCAATTTTGCAAATGTTTCTTTATCAATAACATTTATGGAGGCTCCAGTATCAACTATGGCATTAAAAGAATGACCCAGAACTTTGGCTCTTGTGTAGGGCCTATGCTTTGCTATTGTTTTGACTGGATATAAATATTCTCCTTCTGACTCAGAATCGGAATGGGCAAGTGGGCGAATACTTTTGTTTCCCTTGTGCTTGTTTGACCTTTTCCTGGGATTTTCCTCTGTTTTGTTTGCTTTGGAAAGGCAGAATCGAGCAAAATGGTTGAGCTTCCCACATTCTCTGCATTCCTTCCCTTTCGCTGGACAAACAGTGTCTTGGTGAGATGCCCTTCCGCAGTTTCTGCATTTTTGTGTGGATTTTGCTTCAACAATTTGATTTGTTTCCTCGGCACGTCGCTCGGTTTTCTGTGATTCAATTTCCTTGGATTGAAATAATTGGCTAATTTCATCCCTTCTGCCATCTAAAAGCATGGTTTTCAGGTCGTATTTGGGGTCGCAAAGTGCTTGCTTCCGTATGCGAGAGGAAGTTCCCCCAATGATGACTTGCTCTTCTGGCTCAAACGTAAGATTATCTCCAAATTCACATGGTACAGCCAGTGTTCGCAATCGATTATGGTACTGATCCAATGTTTCTCAATCAATGAAAAGGCTCTTGGTGGGCCTGTCGAAAACAGTAAATCATATCATATCTGCGATTCTTCTGAGGTTCAAAATACGCAGTGAGTTTTGTCGTGGCTGTATCACAAGCATCTGCTGCTCCTGAGTCTTCGAGTTGTCCGAAAAATTTCTCTAACTCGGGAGCCAGCCGCGTTACAATTTTATGTGACAAAATAAAAATTTTTGAAAACAGTGATTTCATGTAGATCAATGAAACACAAAGATTTCTGAGGGTTAAATTTCATGACACTATGTCAAAGAGATGGAGTTAAGTCCGTTTTGAAGGCTTTGGCAGGACTTTATTCATTTTTATTGCAGAAAACATCGAAAAAATCTGGAATATCTCCGTTGTACCACAAAAATAAAAATTACCATAATTCTTATTTGGGTACGATTTAGAACAAACCCTTTGGTAGAAACTTGCGCATATAGTTGCTTTAATTTTGTAATTTTTTTGGTAAATAAATTTTGCCCTAATTTTTACATTTCAACTGTTGAATTTTTAAGATGATTTTTACAAATATGGACTTTGCAAATTTCCGCCATTATGAACCACATAAAAATGAACCAAAATATAAAATTTTCCAATCATTGTTTCAATTACTTGAAAGTACATGACTAGAGGATTGAAATAAGATCAAAACGAAAATTGTCAGACCTTTCTGAGCAGAGAAATATTGCTTTGAAAATTCAGTCCAGGCAGCGTTATTCCGGAAGTGCTTATGTAAACAAATCAAACAATTAGGCACAACTTCAAAAAATCGTTTTCTTGACTATCTGTTGTCCAATTTTTAAGATTTTTGCGTTTCATAAACATTCAGAGTGTACTTGATGGTATGGGCATGAAATAAATTCAGATTATGAAACTTCATATTTTGGTATTTATTCCAAACTTTCTTCTTTCTTCTTTGCACTGTGCCTTGGCTAGACCAATTTTGACGATTTCCTGGACGAATATTGTCAAATTTGTACCAAATATGATATCATGACCGTTCACTAGACCAATATTGTCTAAAATGATACCCTTGGCTAGACCGCTGTAGGTCAAAATTGCAAAAAAGTATACCCTTGGCTAGACTAGAAGTCCGAAAAAGTATACCCTTCCTCGCGGCACATCCTCAGGTACCTTTACTATGGAAGAACCCCCCCCCCCCTCCGTGCTGGGAACTACTCCATTACAGGACCCACTTTATAAGAGTATCGGTATGAGTCCCTACTGAGCAAGTGATATCAGCAAATCAAAGAACGCAGGGAAACGAGGGACGAAAAGTCAGAAGTCTGGAAATTATGCCCTTTGTATCAGCATAGGAATCAAATTTGTTGGCCGATTTTTGCTCATGGCCCATGGCTGAAAACCTCCAAAAAAAGCCACATTTTCACGGACCAATCAGACAGCGAATAAGCAAAGGAGACAAATGAAACCCTTGAAGAATCTGCTAGATTTTACCAACATGCGTAAAATGCAACCAGGTTGTTGTTGATCATTTATTTTAATTCGATATTTTACATAGCTAAACAATATATATAATATCTACAAAGTTAACTAATCTAAATCGAATGAAATTAAAAGGTATATGAAACTTAATGTCGAATAAAATTAAAACTACTGCAGGCACTATATTTACATTCTGGGCCATTCCATTGCTTTATCAAAAGTTTAAAGCTTTTCAAGTTTTCTGCGGATTTCATTTTGATTGGTAGGTCATTCCATATTGAGGGCCAAGGGACACAAGACTGTTTGAACCAAAAGCTACTTGGTTTGGTCTTATATGTTTCAAGTCATAAGGATTTCTGGTAGAATAGTGCGAAGATTTGAATTTGAAGAATTTTTCATGAATGGTGGATTTAGATTATTCAATGCTTTGTAAATTTCAATGCAAAGAGTTCTTTAATGCAAGACTTGCATATGACATCTTCCTGACTTCTGGACTAAATCATTATATGAGCTCTTACGATCATTGTAAAGAAATCTTAGTGCAAGCTCTTGTAACTTTTCAATTATATAAAGCGACTTCATAGAAGAAAAATACCAAACTAACGGACATTAATTGAAGTTAGAGCAAACAAAGCTGTGCACTAGTACCTTTTTCTGCTCAAAGCCAATAAATGATCTCAGTGTTTTCAAAACGATTAGTTGTGTCGCAGCTTTTTTATAAAGATTTGATATGTGTTTATCAAAGCTCAAATTTTTATCCAGAGTTACTCCTAAAAGTTTGACAGTTTCTTCTGATTTGATTTCATGACCTTGAAAGCCTATATTTTGTCCACTGGTATCTTTCCGATCCTTTCTTACTAACAAAGCATGAGATTTCTCAGCGTTAGCAATCATTTCATTCTGTTCTAGCCAAGTTAAAGCAACATTGCTTTCGTTCTCCAAAACTCTGACGAGCTCGGACATGGTTTTGGAAAAATATGAAAGTGTATTATCATCAGCATAATTATGAAGGGTTGCCTGCTTTATACAGAGAAAGAGATCATTTATAAAGAAATTAGATAAAATTGGACCAAGCACAGAACCCTGTGGAAATCCTGATACAACATTTTTTAAGGAACTATTTGAATTATTTATCCGGACACACTGTTTTCGACGTTTTAAATAGGAATAGATAAGAACTAACGCATTTTCATCAAAACCGTATGCATGTAATTTTGCTATGATTCCCGAATTTTTTTAAGAAATCTACTGTTCAGATGTTTGGGTGTGCAAGTTTGGATGCCGGTTAAAATATCTCCAGGTTTCGAGAAGTTATGGCCTCTCCAATTCACACACAACCCGACGAGGCACTGAACCATTAACAATAGACATTCTGACCGAAAGACAATAATGACAATGGTGATTGTTGTAAGAACGACCCAAAAACACAAAAAATCTGCGTTTTCAGTTTCTCTTGCTATTGTCCTTCCATCGCAGTTTCTTTTGTCAAGATTCAATGACTCTGCGGTTTCTATGTGAATTCAAAAATGTGCTGAGATATTCCGTCCAGTCCAGCAGGGCCGAACAACACGAAGGTCCAAGTTCAAATTGGATATTCCATTTCGCAAAACTACTGCTGGACCAAAATGTCTATCTTATCTAGGGCCCAAAACATGGAATAGTCTTTCATCAGAGATTAAATCAACAACAATATCAACACATTCAAACATAAGATCAAAGAGAACTTTTTCCAAAAACATACCAAAAGAGGAAGATGACAAATATGTCTTCTATTAAGATTTGTCATCATCTCTCCCGATCATGGTATGGTCTTATAAACCATGTTTTATACCGAAAAAAAACTACAGTTTTGTATATTTTGTTTCTTACGTTTTCGTTGTACCAGCACCTCTAAGGGGACCATTATGGAATTAAGGTCATCTTGACCTTTTAATGCTATCCCTGCCACTGTAATTAGGGGTGTTTTTCCTGTACGTTTTTAACATTATATATTGTATTGTATCTATTTTTATATTATACAACTTGTAAATACTAGTACTTGTNATACCAAAAGAGGAAGATGACAAATATGTCTTCTATTAAGGTTTGTCATCATCTCTCCCGATCATGGTATGGTCTTATAAACCATGTTTTATACCGAAAAAAAACTACAGTTTTGTATATTTTGTTTCTTACGTTTTCGTTGTACCAGCACCTCTAAGGGGACCATTATGGAATTAAGGTCATCTTGACCTTTTAATGCTATCCCTGCCACTGTAATTAGGGGTGTTTTTCCTGTACGTTTTTAACATTATATATTGTATTGTATCTATTTTTATATTATACAACTTGTAAATACTTGTAATTGTGGCAAATGATACATACATACATACATATATACCAAGGTTTGTTTACGCATTTCAAGTCAGATGGCAATACTCTAGGAAAATTTCTGTACTATACTACGTTTCACAGACTGATCTCTCAGATTCGAGTCCACCTGTAGATGATGCCCCTCGACCACAAGACCATTTTTAAAAGAATTTGCTTGACTTCAAGAAATACGAGCACGGCGAGCTCCTTGAATTTAAAGCCCTCGCATTAAATTGGTCGATATCGGAGTCCAAAAGGTCGCCGCCTGTAAAATCTCTGGACTATGATAGGCTCCTAATTAGATATCATAAGGATATGATAAAATCATTGGAAAGACAACTTGCCTCTAAACAAAATATTATCAAGAAGCTTTTGGAATCTCCGATACCAGAAAACAAGGCAGCCCTCCATGCTCAGAAACAAGCACGTCCCTCGAGACCCCCTTTAAACGAAAAGAGTTCAGATACTATTGAAACAAGCACAATGCCAGTGGGTGAAAAGAATGGCTTTGAAACAATCAGTAAGAAAAGGAAAAGCAAAAAGAGAAAGAACCGCAGTCCTGGCGTAAACAAAGATGCACCCAAGCAAGGACCAAATGAAAATGGGGGAAGAAAGGCAAATGCCAAAATGTCAGTGATAACAAAACACAAACGGTTCAACATCCCAAAAAGAAAACTTAAAATACGAGGGAAAATTCGAGAGAAAACTCAACTGCAAGCAAAGCAACTGAATCTGCATCGAGCATTGGAATTATGATCAATCAAAGTCAAGAACCTGGATCATGGAAAACGAACACTGTTCTGATCGTAGGAGACAGCATGATCTCAAAAATCAATGAGAGGACCCTTAGCAGCAAATATCGCACGAAAGTACGCAGTTTCCCAGGTTCTACCACTGAAGATCTTCAAGATTACATCAAACCCCTTAGATTAATGAATTCAACCAAAGCTTGAAGACCATGAATGTGGATATACTACGACAACAGAACATTATCAACGAACACCTAGGTATGCAAGGGTCTTCATTTGAATCGTAATGGAAATAGAAGATTAGCTTTAAATATCATCGAAAAAATTAGATCTTTTACAGATTGACCAGGTAATCATTTATCGGCTGCCCATGAAACCACTGCAATCGCCCCTGATGACAATATGAATAACGTTTGCAGCACTTTGAAAAGTCTGCGCAGCAGAAATACAGAAGGCTTTATTTTTGGCTACCTAAACATTAACTCAATACGAAACAAGTTTGAGTTCCTAAAACCTGTAGCAACCAATTTTGACTTACTTACAATTGCCGAGACAAAAATTGATGATTCCTTCCCCACTAGTAAATTTGTGATTGAAGGCTTCAATGAAGCCTTTCAGACGTGATCGAAATAAGAATGGAGGTGGACGACTGCTTTATGCTAGGGATGGTGCCCCAATTAAACAGCTCAATAGCTACAAATTTCCAGATGATACCGTCCAGATGATGGCGTCTACCGTCCCCCCTCCCAATGTCCAAACTACTTTTTCGACGAAATAGAAAAGGGAATGGATTTTTCAGTAGCAAGTATGAAAACTATGTCATAAGTGGGGATTTCAACTGTGAAGAAAGAGAGGGTGTCATCAGTGATTTCATGGACAGCTATAATCTATATAATCTTATCAAGGGCCCAACCTGCTTCAAGTCAGATAACCCCCGTTGCATAGACCTAATACTAACTAATAGGAAACATAATTTCCAGAATACCACCACAACTGAAACGGGGCTATCTGCCTTGTACACTATGATTGTTAGCATGCTGAAAGGTGGATTTAGCAAGAGAGGCCCTAGGATGATTACCTATCGTGACTATAGCGCCTACTGTGCCATGGATTTCAGATCTGACCTAATGGATCATATTCGGTCTGATTCGTCAGGTCATGGAAACTATGGTGCTTTTGACGGTATGGTCACAGATGTGCTACTTCAACACGCTGCTATAAAGAAAAAGTACCTTCGCGCAAATGATGGGCCTTTTATGACCAGAGAACTGCGAAAAGAAATGATGCATCGCACCAGGTATCTTCACAAGTATAAAAAAGCCAACACTGATGAAAATCTTGAGGCTTACAAACGACAAAGAAATAAATGCGTGAAAATGCTGCGCAAAGCCAAATATAACTATTACAAAAACCTGCATCTAAAAAATCTTACAGATAGTCGTAAGTTTTGGAAAACTGTAAAACCAGTTTTCACAGACAAGGTACAAGTATCTATCACACTTATTGAAAACGGTGAAATGGTTACCGATGATCTCAAAATTTCAGACATTTTTAACGATTACTTCGCTAATATCACGCAAGATCTAGAAATTACTTAAACTGGTGCCCATTTATCACCTACATCAGGTATAGAAGACCCTGTAGATAACGCTATTGAAATATAAAAACAATCCCAGCATTTAGAAGATTAAGGAGTGTTTTACATGCTCAGAATCTTTCCAATTTAGGCAAATTACTGTTGAAGAGGTTTTTTGTCAACTTGGAAAATTAAACCCTAGGAAATCATCTCCTGTAGGAAGCATACCTGCGAAGGTCATAAAAGAGAATACTAACATTTTTGCACCAATTCTTTAAAGCCACGCAAATATCTCGCAAAATGACATCCCAGAAATTTTGAAAGCAGGAGAGATCTCACCACTTTACAAAAAGAACGATAATTTCGTAAAGAAACATTACAGACCAATTATAGTCTTGCCTGCTGCATTGAAAATCTATGAAAGACTGGTGGAATCTCAAATGAAAGCCTTTGCTCACTGCTTTCTCAGTGCATTGCTGTGCAATTTTCGAGAGAATTATAGCACAAAGCATGCTCTTCTTCAGTTCATAGAAAACTGCAGAAAGGCATTGGACAGTGGAAACACTGCTGGGGCCGTGTTTATGGACCTTTCCAAAGCCTTTGGCTGCATAAATCATGATTTATCAATTGCTAAATTGGAAGCATATGGCTTTAGCAGAGGAGCACTGCAACTTATCCACAGCTATCTGGATGGGCGAAAGCAGAGAGTAAAGGTGAATGGGTCTTTCAGCACATGGGGAGAAACTAGCGCATGGGGTACCACAGGGATCTGTTCTGGGGCCTCTCTTGTTTAATATCTACCTGAATGACGTGTTTATGTTTGTGACGGACAGCAAAATATGCATCTATGCTGATGATACTACTATCTATGTCTGCGATTGCAATCATAGAAATACCATCAATAGATTAGAAAGCGAAACCGCAGTCCTTTCAGAGTGGTTTAAGAATAACTGCATGAAGCTAAATGGCGACAAATGCCACTTAATGATTTTCGGCGAAAAAAGCAATGATTTCTCGATAAAAATTGGAAATGCAACCATCATAGAGAGCACAGAGGAAAAACTATTAGAAGTCACTTTGGACAAGCAACTTTCTTTCAAGACACTCGTTAATCGTAATGCAAGAAAGCATGTCAAAAGCTTCATGCTCTGTCACGTATTTCATACTTACTAGACACTGAATAATAAACCACATGTCTCGAAAGGGATGAAAAAAGAAATCATGTGTAGAACTCGGTTCAAAAAGATCGCCAACAAAACGCATAAGGAAGAAGATATTCGTAGGTATAAGAGGCAAAGGAATAAAATTGTTAAACTAAACAAAGTTGCAAAGAAGAGATATTTTCGAAGTTTAGATCCCGCAACTATTGGTAATGATAAACGTTTCTGGAAAACTTTTAAGCCGTTATTTTCCAGCAAATCATCAAATATTCAAGAGAAGATCATTCTCGTTGAAAATGGTTCAAGAATCACCTGTGACAAACAAATAGCAGAATGTTTTAACGAGTACTTTGTTAATATCACTGCTACACTACCTATTGAGGCTCCTGTGACCCCACCATCATATGTCCCTTTGCAGGACCCTGTTTTGAATGCCATCAAGAAATACGACAACCACCCTAGTGTATTGTTGATTAGAAATAATGTTGTAAATAACGAGACGTTTGAGTTTCATCCTGTTAGCCCTAATGATGTTTGGAATGAAATTAGGCAGCTAGATAATTCGAAGAAAACGAGTGGATGTATTTCAGTTGACATTCTTAAATTAATATCCGGATTGTGTCACATCGAGATTACTAAATATTTCAACACGATGCTATTCACTAGTGAGTTCCCCGACCCCCTTAAGGCCGTCGATGTATCATCGTTATACAAAAGTTCTGAATCCACCTGTAAAGTAAATTATAGACCAATTAGTGTAGCAACAGCGATGTCCAAAGTCTTTGAGCGTTTGATAGCTAAACAGATCAATTCTTTTGTGACTGCGAAGATATCAAATCTATTATGTGCTTATAGAAAAGGACATAGTGCACAACATGCCCTGATTCGACTTATTGAAACTATTCGCAAGACATTAGATAAGAAAGGTGTTGCTGGTATGATTTTGATGGACTTATCAAAAGCATTCGACTGCATGCCTCATGATTTACTTATTGCTAAATTAAATGCGTATGGTTTTGGTCTGCAGGGTCTCAGATTGATAGCAAATTACCTCTCAGATAGAAAGCAGAGAGTAAAGGTTGGCTCAACATATAGTGACTGGTTACAAACAAAAACTGGTGTCCCCCAGGGCTCTGTGCTAGGGCCACTACTATTCAATATTTTTCTCAATGACTTCATCTACATCGTCGAACATTCGGAGGTGTGCAATTTTGCTGATGATAACACCATTTTTTCTTGTGATGACACTTTTGAAAGTGTGGCTTCAAACCTAGAAGAAGATATGTCTCAAGCGATCTCTTGGTTCAAAACTAATCAAATGGTAGCCAATCCATCAAAATTCCAAGTTATGCTACTCGGTTTGAAGACAAATGATAATATTGTTCTCGATATTGGAAATGTATCTGTTGATATTGTCAGTAGTGTTAGATTATTGGGGATTACCATAGACTCGAGACTAAAATTCGACCAACATGTGGCAAAATTATGTCAAAAAGCAAACAACAAGATCAGTGCCTTCTCTAGAGTCTCAAATTATTTAGATGAGAAACAATCTCTTTTACTGTACAACTCATTCATAATGTCTCAGTTTAATTATTGTCCGTTGATATGGATGTTTTGCGGAAAGGTTGCGAATAATGATCTCAATCGCACCCATAAGAGAGCGCTTCGAATTCTCTTCAACGATTTTATATCTTCTTTTGATGAGTTGTTACAGAGAGGAAAGGAGTGCACTATTCATCAAAAGAACTTGCAAAAGTTAATGCTCGAGGTTTATAGCAGTTTAACACAACAAAACCCTTCTTTTTTGTGGGATATGTTCCATGAAAAGGACAATAATTACAATCTACGATCAAAGAATCTGTTGATGTTGCCTCAAACTAAAACAACTACTTATGGCAACGATAGTTTATCTTTTCGTGGTAGCATATTATGGAATTCCCTGCCCAATGATACAAAAATTGCCACCTCCGTCTGTTCTTTTAAGTCATGCATAAAAAAATGGATTGGAGAGACTTGCCGTTGCAAAATTTGTAAATAGGGTATTTTAGGGTATTTTCGTTTCTTATCATGAACTGTAATTTATTTTTGTTTTTGTAAATAGTTGGTCTTTATTAGTTCTTGAAGAAGAGCTATTTTTAATAACCAACTTTAAAGAATGTTATAATAATAATAATAATAATAATGAAAAACTCAAACATATCAAGCGGGCTCTTATCTTATTCCAGTTCAGCTACTGCCCCTTTGTGTGGATGTTCTGTGCCAGACACCTTGATAACAAGATCAACCACATTCACAAAAAGGCAACGAGCATCGCATACAGTGATGGTGTTTCTGACTTTGATGCACTTTTGACGAGAGATAACTCTGTATCTGTCCACAAACGGAATCTGCAGTTGCTGATGACAGAGATTTGCAAAACTAAATCGAATATTGCCCCAAGCTTTATAGCTGATATTTTCATTGGGAAGAATCCCCCTTATCGAATCCCCCTTATCATTTAAGAAACGAAAGTCTTTTACAAATGCCAAAGACCCGGAAAGTTCAGTTTGGGATAGAAAGTATTGCTTTCTTGGGATGTAAACTGTGGCATGGACTCTCAAATGATACAAAACAGTTATTGAATATTTCCATCTTTAAAAAACGCATAAAGGAGTGGAAGGGCGATGAATGAAACTGCCGATTATGCAAAACTTTCGTAGCACAAGTTGAGTTCTTCAATTGATCTTCTTTTGTATATGATCAAAACCTCTGCATCATATGTATATAATGTATCATAAAATTGATGTGGAGAGGTTGGACGGCGGGGGTGCTGAGATGTGTTTTGGCGCGCTGGGGCCTTTCGGACTTGTGTCCTCATCAGAATGTTCATTCGAAATCACACTCTTATGGGGAAACGGGTCCGGGGGACCTCGGTGTGTTGGGGCATGTATTGGTGTTTTTTGTCGTCCGACCGCTCTACATCAAGTTTCTAGTGATAAATTTTACCAAGCTCTTAGTGTATCATATGTATCTATCATTCACTGTTAAACTAGCTAATGAGAACCATTTTACTTTGTACTTTTGATACTAATTCAATTTTTGTTTCAGTAAGCATCAGCTAGCTGTAATTTAGCTACTATTAAACGCTTACTATAAAGAAATTGATAATAATAATAATAATAATAATAATAATAATAACAATAATAATAATAATAATACTCACATTCATGGCACAAGTTTTCATGGTGCGAAATAAGTTTTAAAATCCCAAAGAGGTTTCATCAAGAGGAGAGATCACCAGACTTGCAGTGGTGCAAACAAGCTTCGACAAACCTCAGTAGATTTTATTGAAGATGAGTAGACGCCATACCTTCTTCTACAAGTTTGTAAATAATCTTAGTCCTGAGTATACAGTAGATCCAATTCCTCCTCTTCATTAGTCGCAGTACAGTCTTCACAACCAGGATTTCATTGGGCGATTAAAGGCACGGACAGACAATTTAAGTCTAGTTTTTATCCTAACTGCCTATCCAAATGGAATAAGCTTGAGCCTGAATTGAGACTTGTACCCTCAGTTGCTGTTTTTAGGAAAAAAATCTTATCAATAATCCGCCCCCCCCCCCTGCAAAATCTGTTTTTGGAATACACGATCCAATAGGATTATCATATCTTACTCAACTTAGGGTTGGTCTCAGTAAGTTAAATTTCCACAAATTCAAGCATAATTTCAAGGATACCATAAACCTAATGTGCCAAACAAACGATGGCATCGAGTATACGGAGCATTTTTTGTCGCTTTGCCTTCTTTTGATGTTCAACGAAGAGAGCTCTTCACTGGAATTGTAGAATTATTGCGACCATGTTTACAAATCGCTAATCTTTAAACGATGCTTTGATGCAGCTTTTACTACATGGTGATCAAGACCTTTCTGTTGACTTGAATAAAAATATACTCGAATTGACTTTACGTTTCAAGCATGAAGCTGGTCGGGTTGTTATGAGATCTTTTGAAACTTCAGCTATGTACTAAGCAACAACCAAGTCCCTTTACGTGAATTTTCTTTGTTTTCCTAGTGAATTCTGTTTCATATTAGATGTCAGGCATCTTATGCATCTCTCATCCAAACAAGCCGCGCTCGTGAATTTTTCATTTTTTCAAGTTTCACCCCAACCCTGACCCGACATCTTATGTCAGACAGAATCTATTATATTATCCATTATCCATTAGTTTTCTAAGTGTTCGTAGTGTTCAGTTAGTTGCAAGTAGTTTAAAGTTATATGTCTTTATGTTTTGGCAATGGGGTAGTCTATGTCTTTCGCCCCCCCCCCCCGGTATCGTCCCTGTAGTGTTGTATAGAAATTAGATAAGTATAGTAGNGCTCTATGACAAGGGGTCGCGGACTCGATTAGGTCTGCTCTATTTCTGCGATCCCAGCGCCTGGCGCTGAAAAATGCAACTTCACCTTCACCTTCACCTTCCAGTGTTGTTGTGTTAGGCCATATGCCATGGGTTAAGCTACACACATAACATAACGAATAGACGATTACTCTAAAGATGGCGGTGTGGAACTTTTAACCAAGATGCATTGCGTTTAAATTTTCTGTTCTTTAACGACTCTATAGGAATTCGATTAAAGAACGCAATGCATCTTGGTAAAAAGATCCTCGCCGCCATCTTTAGTGTAATCGTCTTTTCGAAGGCTAGGATTTGTTGGCGATTGTCCAGCCCAAGTCAGGTGATGAGGCTGATTAACGTAGCAACCTTCAAGTTGGGAAGATAGATTGATTGAGATTCACTACCGGGTGCGCCAAAATAAACTGTGCACTTTTGGCAGGCCACGATAAATCGTACACTGGACCGATTTTGAAGATTTATGACTTAATCTTTAGCAGAAAGCCTGAATAAGACTCTGAGATTTTTTGCAAATTTTTCTGTTTTCATGTTTTAGAGCTACAAGCGAGTTTCTTAAAATTTTCGTTTTCGAAGACACTGAAAACGATCAAAAAACGTTGATCAAATTTTCTAAAGAATCGACAAGAATGGACAAATATCGCCCCAAGCTTTATGGCTGATATTTTCATTGAGAAGAAGCCCCCTAATCATCTAAGAAACGAAAGTCTTTTACAAATGCCAAAGGCCCGGACAGTTCGGTTTGGGATAGAAAGTATTGCTTTCCTGGGATGTAAACTGTGGCATGGACTCTCAAATGATACCAAACAGTCATTAAATATTTCCATCATTAAAAAACGCATAAAGGAGTGGAAGGGTGATGAATGCAACTGCCGATTATGCAAAACTTTCGTAGCCAGGTTGGGTTCTTGAATTGATCTTGTTTTGTATATAATCAAAAACTCGCCTGTAAATATGCATCATATGTATACAATGTATCATAAACTTGATGTGGAGAGGTTGGACTGCGGGGAGTGCTGGGATGTGTTTGGCACGCTGGGGCCTTTCGGACATGTGTCCTCATCGGAATATTCATTCGAAATCACACTCTGGTGGGGACACGGGTCCGCGGGGGCCTCGGTGTGTTGGGGCGTGTCTTGGTGTTTTTTGTCGTCTAACCGCTCTACATCAAGTTTCTAGTTATAAATGTCATCATTTTTTTAATGTATCATCTGTATATATCATTCACTGCTAAACTAGCTAATTAGAATCATTTTACTTTGTACTTTTGATAATAATTTTATTTTTGTTTCAGTAGGCATCAGTTAGCTGTAATTTAGCTACTTTTAAACGCCTACTATAAAGAAATTAATGATAATGATAATAATAAAAGCATTGTCAATAAGCACAAACTCATAAATTTTGGATCAAAAGAATTCTTTATACAGGGTGTCCCAGAAAAATTGTTCGGTAACGATAAAATGTAAAGGCTCCTGATCAAAAAACCCTGTTTCCTGTTTCTAAGATTCTAAATTAAGTTTTGACGCCATAATCTTGAGAATCCGCTAAGAATTCATGGAGTTACAAGCTTTTGAAATTCAAGTTTGTGCGAAAGCTGAAAACGCCAATAAATGACTTTTTTTCTCAAAACGACGTCCCAAAATAGAGGTACGAGAAGACTGTCCAATGTTTTACCTCTCATTGATGTCAAAGCAAACCAAATAGGACTTAAAAAGTAGTTTGGTTCCGGTAACCGTCGCCAAAATTTTCTTAAGAATGCAAGTACCTACGGACCCCTCTAGTTTTTGCTCGCTTCGCTCGCCTTCGGTCTCATCATGGGAACTCACTCAAAAATCGGGCGATATCCGCCCCTGATAGCCTGCGTGCAGACTTTACTTTCCACTGCGAAGGAGAGCCTATGAGCATCTTGTAAAGTCTGCGAACTAGCGTCCATTATCGTGTTCTGAATGAAAAGTTTCTGCTGCGCAGGGGAGCTCAATCTTGTGCAATAAATTGACATCTATAATCCCTATCATGAGAAGAGAATCCCATCTCACCCACACAGCTTCAGAGCCTGCAAACTGCAGAGGTAATAGGTATGAAAGACTCACCAGTGATTCAAGAACCCCATTTTCTGACACATGTCTAAGCTAAGGGTACTACCAACACATCATTACCCATCAGATGATCAGGTCATCAAATGAAAGTTTAGGCCTAGCCTGAAGTAAACATTCTGTCCTTGGAGCGGAGAAGCTTTCAAAGAATTGCCTCATGATCGTTGTAGACTTCCTTCACCTTGAGAATATGATTGACTGTTTATAATTCCTTTCCAAACAAATTTTCATCCCAAGTTGTCAAGTCCCGAAGACGGGCAAACTGGGCGGCACACTTCATCATCGGCGAACTTGTTTACCACAGCAACTTCCTACAACGCAACGGTTTCGTGTTGTGTCGTAAACAATAACCACAAAGGGTTTCAAAAAACGTGACGATTCTGTCGGCTTTTGGTTGGGTCCTTAGAATCTCAAACCAGATACTGATTGGCTAGCAGACAATAGCCGGACAAAGGCGAGTATCATTGCGCAATATCTCATAACTCAATAATGGGTGCTAATTCGCAGACTTTACAAGATCCACCTTGGCTCTCCTTCGCAGTGGAAAGTAAAGTCTACACGCAGGCTACGCCCCTGATCAATGAACCCGACTTACGCGCCCCTGTGTATCTCTTTGGGGAAGAATATAAATCATATTATTCCCTTCTCTGAAATTTCTGCTCGCTTCGCTCGCACATTATTGAGATTGTAAAGGATATCAAATATCTTGGGGTTCAAATAGATAATCTTCTTAACTGGGACAAACATATACAGAATACTAGGACCAAAGCTACTCAAGCTCTTGGACTTATCAAGTACTCCAATAGGTTTCTGAAGCCTGCCATACTTCATGATATGTACAGAGGCCTTGTTGAGCCACATTTAAGTTATTGTTGCTCTGTATGGGGTGCTGCAGTGATACTAACATTAACATGTTTCAAAAGGTACGAAATAGGGCAGCCAAAATTGTAACGAATAGCAAATAAGATACATCCGCAATGCCTCTGATCAACGAAATAAAATCAGATTTCTCCTGATTTTATTTCGTTTGGTAAGCCATTCCAAATCTGTGGCCCGATAGACTTAAGACTTTTGGATCCAAATGTTGTTTGATTAGGGCTGACATGGGTTAAGTTATTTGGATTTCTTAACGAAAAATTTGAATAGCGTAATTCAGAAATGCTCTTCATAAATGGTAGACTCTGAAAATGCAGGTCTCATATTTTATACTGCATTCCGTTAGTTCTGATCGTTTTTCCATATCGGACCAGATATTCTGTCCCACTTTAGAGCATTTGTGCCTCTTTTGCGAACAGATTTTAGAAGAACTATTTTGAGATATGAAAACAAAAAGTTCAAAAAGCATCGTTTTACCAAATATGGTCCCAATTGAATAAACACTGATTATCTATAATTAGGATATGTTTGTTTGTGCAATTTCAGTGCTCTTTTGCCACTTTTGTTATAAAACCTTTGAGCAGTGTCTCCAGATCTGAAATCCGCACGTTGCACTTTGTACCATATTTTTTGGCAAATTTTTGATCGACTTTATCTTTATTTGTTTTTCTTATATCTAATATTCTGTCCCATTTTATGGCACTCTCGTCTCCAGGGAGGAAAACATGAAAATCATTGTGAGATATGAAACCGGCAAGTCCAAAATATACTTAATACTTGTTGATAATTAGGAGAATATTTTGTACCATTCAAGTGCATTTGTGCCATTTTTGTGACAAACTTTTTCAATTTTCTCCAGATTTCCAGATCCAGGTTGTACTTTGTTCCGAATTTGGGGCCAATTGGATTGGATAACCTTTATTTTTGGTCTGTGTGGGACAAAGACATTCGGTTCTATTTCAGAGCACTCGTGCAACTTTTTTGACAAATGCTGCAAAGCTGTTATTAGACATGTAATTGGAAATTCCAAAAAAACTTTGTACCAAGTGTGGTCCAAATTCGATGAACATTACTCGTTCATAATTAGAAGAGTATTCTGTGCCAGCCTACATTGTATTTTGTACCGAATTTGGAGCCAACCAGGTGATTTTTATGTTTTTGGTCGTATTTTTGGTGTGAGACCGATAGGAATATGGGGACGCACGGGCGGAAGGATAAAGAGGCGAAAAAAAAGGAGAGCCTCCCTTTCTTTGAAAGAAGTGACGTCAGAAGACACAAATTCTTTGCGCTTTTGGACGTCATTTCAACCAGGTCGCTCATTTGAATACGAAATTTCGCAGGGAAAGACGAAGATGGTAGGGAAAAGTCTTGTATTTTATCATTAAGCATACCAACCCGGACTTATCTTTTAAAGCTGGCTGTTCTTGGAGTGGTGTATTAAAAGCAGGACCGTCGAGAGGCATCTTGGGCTACAGGGTTGCTTCCCGAAGGGGCCCTCCGGTGCCAAAAGTGCCGGAAAATGTTCTTTGCCACGTCCTTTCTCCTCGTGCCATGCCCGTCTACGCACTGTTGGAACATTGCTTTTATGTGAAAACGCTCTTCTATACATTGTTTAAACTAAACGGAAAACAAAGAAAAATACATACCTTATCTTTGCTAAATGCTACGGATCCCTTGGTAAATACCCTGGCTAACCCCCCCCCCCCTCCATCTCGATTAAAAGGATGCCTCTTATCTATTCCTGGGAGATACTTTTGATGATAATATCATGATGATTTGATAATAATTTCATGATAATTTCATTTGTTTACAGAATCATCTGTTGGATGGAAATGATTTATCAACAATGGTTGGTCGTGATAGAACCTCTGGTTCTGCTGCAGATTATAACAGTTTCTCCAAGTATCAAAACACAAGAAGTGGGGTAGGATTCCTTTGCTATATTTTAGAGGGTGTTGCTTTGCAATGTTTTCTGATACGTACAAAGCCCTCGTGGGATCCTGAGATGCAACGCAAACAATGCATTGGGATTTGCCATCAACTTTCAAAATCGTAAACCAGAAGAGCAAAAGACCTGTTCTTGAGATTTTAGGGATATGCAAGGGATAGGCAGTTCTAAGCTGGGAACAAATGAACACAGGGAACAAACGTCAAGGAAATAATCATATACCGGGTAAGCCAGAAAAAAGTTCCACTTTCGAAAATTCGTAGCACCACAAGCATTTCACGGATTTGAATGATTCAAATTCCAGTTAAAAGCCAAAAGATCAAAGTATTTTTATGATTTTTCTCGTCTTCTTAGGAGCTCTGCAAATATAGGTAAATTAAACTTTACAAAATTTCATGGTTGCAAAATTACTGAAAAAGGGCCTGAAACACTTGATCAAATATTTAGGACTCTCCTCACGCAGAGCAATACTCAAGCATTTCACTTCTCTCAAGAGTTATAAGACATTCTCAAACAGATAATAAAGATTTTCAATCCCATGGCAATAAATGTGAATAAGATAGCTCTCACCCATGCAAAATTGCATTTTCTCTGTTGTTTTGAGCGAGGAGTTCTTTGTGATTTGATCAAATATTTTTGGCCTTTTTCAGTCATTCTGCAACCACGCAGTTTTTGTAAACTTGAATTTACCAATTTTTCCAGTGCTCGTAAGAAGGCGAAAAAAAATTACACAAATACTCCGATCTTTTGCTTTCAAGCAAATATCGATTCATTCCAATCCATCCAGTACTCTTGATGCTATGAATTTTCAAAAGTGGGAACTTTTTTCTGGTTCACTCGGTATTTGGGGAAAAATTTAAGGATTTCGTAATTTCATAATGGCTCATAATGTTTTAGGAATACCGGGTGCGCCAAAATAAACTAGGCACGTTTTGGCATGCCACAATAGATCGTACACTGGACCGATTTTGAAGATTTATGACTGAATCGTTAGCAGAAAGCCTGGACTAGTTACTGGGTTTTTTTGCAAATGTTTTCATTTTCAGTTTTTAGAGCTAGAAGCGAGTTTCCTAAAATTTTAGTTTTCGAAAACACTGAAAATGATAAAAAAACATCGATCAAGTGTTCTAAAGAATCGACATGAATGGACAAAGAGCGAACTTGTTCTTGGTGATTTGCGATTTAGAAGTTGACAAATTTTAATCTGCTGTACAAGAGTGGTACAAAACCCCCAAATCCCCCTGAAAACGTTTTCTCTTTGTTCATTCATGTTGAATCTTTTAAAATTTAGATCGACGGTTTTTGATCCTTTTCAATGTTTTCGAAAATTCACATTTTAAGAAACTCGCTTGTATCGGAGCAATTTTTGCAAAAAGTCCTGTAATCCAATTCAGGCTTTCTGCTAAAGATTAAGTCATAAATCGTCAAAATCGGTCCAGTGTACGATTTATTGTGGCCTGCCAAACGTGCATAGTTCATTTTGGCGCACCCGGTTAGTTTAGAAGAGTCTATATTTGTTTGTTTTTTAGATGAGTGGATCAGACAGGAGTTTGCTAAATTCCTTCAGAGAAATTACCGTCATGGCTGATAGAATAAATCTCCCCGGAAAAATTGTGGTAAGTATAAATTCACTCAGATATATACTGCTCTTCAAACTGAGACTGTGTTCGTTAGAAATTTGGCCGACTTTAATCGGTCATTCCTTCCCGTGGCTTTAAGAGATTGTCTGGAGAAAGCCCCTTTCAATAACGTGGGAAAGAGAGTGAAATCGGTTGCCACATTTCGTCGGGTTTCCTTCCTTACAAAAAAATAGCATTTACAAATATCTGCATATGTTATCATCCTCTGAGAATGGAATCTCTCTAACCAACTTATACTAATAGGGAAGATTTGTTCATGCTCCCAAGAAAAACGTGCATAAGCAATAGGCGAGTCATTATTGTAAGGCAGCAATCTTTGAGGAATTTGGTCCCGGTTTTAGGCAACTTTTAAAATTTTTCGAGGGGTCATTATCACTATCAGGGTGGCCGACTTCAGCCAGAAAAATTTATGAAAATAACGTTGGCTATTATGTCGGCTATTCAACAAGATGATAATGAATATCATTGTTGTGATATTCAGAGGACAGCAGCCTTTCAAATGTCATGCCTTTTTTCTAACTCACCTTGCTAGTGCTATGAAATTAGTGGATTATGCGTAATTGTACAGTTTTGTAATCCGTTCGTGATTTCTTTCCTTTCTTACAGGATAGAGCAAAAACACTTTTCAAACAAGTTCATGATCAAAAGACGCTAAAAGGAAGGAGCAATGATGCAATTGCTTCTGCCTGCCTTTTTATTGCATGTCGTCAGGAAGGTGTACCCAGAACGTTTAAAGGTAAGTCGTTCCAATTTTGTATAGTGCATAACAAATACCACTTGAATCGCAATTTTCGAAAGCAATCTCAGTTTTGTTTCACACAGTGTACCGAAAGTTTTCGGGCATTTTAAACCTCTTTGGAAGGGCGGGACCAAAGTATTTTTGCGATTTTTGGTCTTTTTAAAGCATGACATGTTGATAAATTCAACTTTACAAAAATCCTTGGTTGCGACTTAGCATATTTTTCTTTGTGCCGAGATTATTTATGATGTTTTTAGAGTTTTAACTTTGTTCATGCATTTTGCCGCCAATATTTTTCTTAAAGTCAAACGCAATACTTTCTGTCGTCAGAAAGATGCAAGAAAAATCGACAAAATACTTATATTCTATCTTTCGGCTTTCAAGGAGAATTCGATTCTTTGCTATCCATCGAATACTATTAGAGAGGGATAACACGCCCTACAGTAGTGTAGGATATTCAGTTATTCGGATGAACAACATACATTAAAATGAAGAAATAACATTGTATTTTTAGAGGGATAATACACGGTAACGTGGAGGCGATGCAGTTATCCGTAGGGATAAAAAAAATAGTGCAACTGATCAATGACCTCCAGAATACTCCAAAGACGTTATACAGGTTGACAAACTTTCGACTGCCTAATTGTGTTTTTACGCACCCATAGCAAAGAGTTGATTTTCTATTACACTTCCTGCCGTAGAAATTTGTGCAATCAGCAAGATATCAAAGAAAGAAATTGGTCGTTGTTTTAAGTTGATTCTTAGGGCTTTGGAGACGAGCGTGGATCTAATAACATCAGGTGATTTCATGGTAAGTTGTTTCACTGTTGAGGGCTTTTAAGCATATCTTGCTTTTTTAAGAAGAAGATGTCTCTGGATTACATTAGATGTGGTAGAGAAAAATTGCAATTTCTGAACGGTCATGATAGATTGTGTACCATGCTGGATAAATCATCAAAGCTTAATGATTTAGACTAAGTTCATGCGATGCGGGCGCAATTTGAAAACGGCAAAAATGTTCACGGTACCAAAATTTCAGGTAGTGGTCACACCATACCGGAAAAATTGAAAAACAATTGAAACCTTGACGGTGTCAATTTCTTTGTAATTTCTGTGACAAAGGAGCTCTTGATGACAAAGAACTTCATCTAGGCCTGAAGGATAACTCGGCCTCGTTCCAAAAATGTTGAAAAATGTTCTATTTTCATCGCTTTTAAGTGTTCACATGACGCTGTTTTCAAATTTTGCTTATTAGAATTTCGTTTTCAAATCCAGCTGTTTTCAAATTGTGCTGGCAAAGTATCTGCCGTTTTTGTGTGAACAAGAGGCCTATCGGTAACAATTGATACCGTTTCAAATTTGTGCTGGTATTGCGTGGTCGGAGTCATGATCTTCTGTCAAGATGCCAAATACTCCATAGTTTTTCGATTTGGGCCGCCATCTTCTCATCTCGTGGTTCTTAGCAATTTCGTTTAAAACTTCTTGGTCTGGAATCAGCCTAGACTGACCGAAAACAAACACATTTTTCATTGATATTAGAGCGTTGAGAGTTGAAATATTAATCTTAAAAGTCCAAATTTGCTTCCAACTCCAAACCAGAGCTTTTGGGTTTTGACCTAAGCTGTTAACGCGCTGCGTTGTGGAATCTGTTCAATCGTAGTGAAGTAAAGCAAGAAACCTCGTGCTTAGAAACGCATTGTAATATAAATTATAAACTGAACTTTACGATTAGATTCACGAATTTAGTCCCGCAGAGACATCGCTCTTAATTCAACAAAATCTTCGAATTACATCTGCCTAATAAAAGTTATTCATAAGCGAAATAATTCCCTTGGGCTATATTGCAATCTTCATCACTTGAATCCTTTAATGAAATTCTTTTTGTATCATCTCTCTCGAAATTTTTACGAAAAAAGCAATCGTTTATGCCCAAGGGAACATGAAAATGCTTACTCGTGCTTGCTTGGCTCCGTGTACTTTGTAAATGCATTTTGACTGCAGGAAGATATTCCTTGGTGACTTTTTTCATTAAATTGTCAATTTTCAGTTTTATATCCTATTCACATGAGCACCCAAAGGACGATACCTTGCCTTAAAAATTCTATGACTTAAGGAGATTCCTCTGACCAGCACGTTTACAGTTTAGGCCAAAAACCAAAAGCTCAGTTTTGGTGATAAACGCAAATTTGGACTTTCAAGATTAATATTCTAACTCTCGATGCACCAATGTTCAAGCTAACTATCATCAATGCTCGATGCTCGGTGCATTAATCTTCAAGCTAACTATCGAAGAGTGCTTCAAAATTCATTTAGGGTCGATTCAACTTAAATTCTTATCGCTAGCCCCGATAAGATCTGTTACCTTTTTGGGACACCCGGTATTCACCTTTTTATATTTTCATAAAAATTTCAACCAATCAACAAAACGATACCTCAGGGAGCATGGACTTACATCAATTTAAGTCAAGTCTATCCCAAAATAGATGTTAGGTGAGACCTTCNAATTTGGACTTTCAAGATTAATATTCCAACTCTCGATGCACCAATATCAACAAACTAGGTATTAATCTTCAAGCTAACTATCGAAGAGTGCTTCAAAATTAATTTAGGGTCGATTCAACTTAAATTCTTATCGCTAGCCCTGATAAGATCTGTTACCTTTTTGGGACACCCGGTATTCACCTTTTTATATTTTCATAAAAATTTCAACCAATCAGCAAAACCATACCTCAGGGAGCATGAAATTACATCAATTTAAGTCAAGTCTATCCCAAAATAGATGTCAGGTGAGACCTTCAGGGCTATGGTCAGGAGTTGTAGCAATAGTCGGGAAAAGCCACTTTGTTGCTATTTGGGAACAAACTTTGATAACAGATAACAAAGAAACAACAAATGGGACTCTGAAAAGAACATTATATGATATCAAGATAAGCATTCATTCTTCACAATCAAGGGAATGTAGCACGTGTTCCAGAAAAGTATGCGTGCTTGGTTGGCTGCAGCGATGTGAATTTAACCTTAATCAATGGCTAATCACTATCAAAGTGTTCTTCGATATATAACTTGAACATAGGTACTTCGTTTGTGGGTATTGGGGCTTTGAGACCAGAAATATTCATCCTGAGAGCTCAAATTTGCATCCACTTCCAAACCAGAGCTTTGGTGTTTTGGCTTAAACAAATTCTTGAAGCGCATTGAATAAATAAAATATCACGCCTTGATAACATTTCGAAAACATTGGATCATGTTATATTCTGTTTGCAAGAAGTCACCATTGTGCAGTTTTTAATCTTTCTTTAACTTCAGTTTTGATTTTGATGTGCTTCAAGAATTTGCTTAGGCCAAAACGCCAAAGCTCTGGTTTGGAGGTGGACGCAAATTTGAGCTTTTAAGATCAACATTTCTGCTCTCAAAACACTAATAACAACAATCGATGTGCCCATGTTCAAGTTAACTATCAAGGAACACTTGAGAATGATTAGCCATTGATTAACTCTAAATTCACATCGCTGGACCTAGATCTGTATACATTTTTGGGACATCTGGTATTTCAGAGATGCCTCGATAATTTCTATGTGAGACACCATGATTTACATGATGAAAGCATTTGGCATTCATTGATTTTTTATTGCAGTCTCGCTTTTGCTCAAATCTTGGCTTGCCGTCATCAGTGCAGAGAGCTGCCAGCTTCATTGCAAAGCGAGCTGTGGAGCTTGACCTCGTTCCTGGGTAACATTTTTGCTATATTTCCTTGCATCGTATTTCCTAACCATTGATTTGAAAGCTAAGATACGAGTATTGGCATTTTGTTGGGGAGATGAAGTGCTGACCCTATTGTTTTGACCCACTGTGTTTCAGCTTTGTTGAGAGCGAATCAACGTCGGGGCTCACGTTGTCATGCGCATCACTGCTTTTTTTTCTTCTCTTGTTCTCAACTGTCCAGCTAATTTGCATATTACGTAATTGAAGTAAATCGTTACTGTGCATGCGATCTGGAACCCTTTTTGAGGGATTCCTTGAGGCTCACAACTTAGCCTGTTCGTATCCCCAACGACATTATAGAGATAAATCAACAAGCACCTCACAAGTCATGCTACAATCTCAGGTCTCATCAATGCAGCTAGATTGCTTTTGAGGCATTTCGTAGGACGTGCTACAGTATTAATACGCTCTAGGGTAGGCTGGGGATAATGTGGGTCTCAAATTAGCAAAATCTCAAATTGGATAGCTGGTAAAACGGCAATAAAATGAGAACACTTTCAAAAGTTTCTCATAATTGAAATTCAGTACTTCTTGTTTCCTGCCGAAAAATCTCAACTCTGATAAAGGCAGTTTGATATTTTTACAATGTTGTCTCTTTTGGCCGCTAAAATAGGTCAATTTTCCCCGCTCGTTGGCATCTTTAAGATATTGTCTCTTTTGGCAACTAAAATAGGCACACTTTTTTCCCGACGAGCGGGAAAAGTGGGTCTATTTTCAAAACTTGTACAATATCGGAATATGCATTTAAAAAGTTAATGGAATCATCTTTCCCAACTATTTTCTTTTCGATAGATCATAATGTTTGCCTTTTATCGCAAGCAATCCCGCAAATATAATAAAACTACCGTCTTTATGCGGTGATCCACCATCGTTCCGAATTGGAAGTCAGTGATCGAATTTGATGGTAACGATCAAATAGAAATGATTGAAGTATGTTTGCGCCANAGATTAATATTCTAACTCTCGATGCACCAATGTTCAAGCTAACTATCATCAATGCTCGATGCTCGGTGCATTAATCTTCAAGCTAACTATCGAAGAGTGCTTCAAAATTCATTTAGGGTCGATTCAACTTAAATTCTTATCGCTAGCCCCGATAAGATCTGTTACCTTTTTGGGACACCCGGTATTCACCTTTTTATATTTTCATAAAAATTTCAACCAATCAACAAAACGATACCTCAGGGAGCATGGACTTACATCAATTTAAGTCAAGTCTATCCCAAAATAGATGTTAGGTGAGACCTTCAGGGCTATGGTCAGGAGTTGTAGCAATAGTCGGGAAAAGCCACTTTGTTGCTATTTGGGAACAAACTTTGATAACAGATAACAAAGAAACAACAAATGGGACTCTGAAAAGAACATTATATGATATCAAGATAAGCATTCATTCTTCACAATCAAGGGAATGTAGCAGCAATTTATCGAAGACGTTGCGATCCATTCATGTACCACGTGTTCCAGAAAAGTATGCGTGCTTGGTTGGCTGCAGCGATGTGAATTTAACCTTAATCAATGGCTAATCACTATCAAAGTGTTCTTCGATATATAACTTGAACATAGGTACTTCGTTTGTGGGTATTGGGGCTTTGAGACCAGAAATATTCATCCTGAGAGCTCAAATTTGATCCACTTCCAAACCAGAGCTTTGGTGTTTTGGCTTAAACAAATTCTTGAAGCGCATTGAATAAATGAAATATCACGCCTTGATAACATTTCGAAAACATTGGATCATGTTATATTCTGTTTGCAAGAAGTCACCATTGTGCAGTTTTAAATTTTTCTTTAATTTCAGTTTCGATTTTGATGTACTTCAAGAATTTGCTTAGGCCAAAACGCCAAAGCTCTGGTTTGGAGGTGGACGCAAATTTGAGCTTTTAAGATCAACATTTCTGCTCTCAAAACACTAATAACAACAATCGATGTGCCCATGTTCAAGTTAACTATCAAGGAACACTTGAGAATGATTAGCCATTGATTAACTCTAAATTCACATCGCTGGACCTAGATCTGTATACATTTTTGGGACATCTGGTATTTCAGAGATGCCTCGATAATTTCTGTGTGAGACACCATGATTTACATGATGAAAGCATTTGGCATTCATTGATTTTTTATTGTAGTCTCGCTTTTGCTCAAATCTTGGCTTGCCGTCATCAGTGCAGAGAGCTGCCAGCTTCATTGCAAAGCGAGCTGTGGAGCTTGACCTTGTTCCTGGGTAACATTTTTACTATATTTCCTTGCATCGTATTTCCTAACCATTGATTTGAAAGCTAAGATACGAGTATTGGCATTTTGTTGGGGAGATGAAGTGCTGACCCTATTGTTTTGACCCACTGTGTTTCAGCTTTGTTGAGAACGAATCAACATCGGGGCTCACGTTGTCATGCGCATCACTGCTTTTGTTTATTCTCTTGTTCTCAACTGTCCAGCTAATTTGCATATTACGTAATTGAAGTAAATCGTTACTGTGCATGCGATCTGGAACCCTTTTTGAGGGATTCCTTGAGGCTCACAACTTCGCCTGTTCGTATCCCCAACGACATTATAGAGAAGGTCTCATCAATGCAGCTAGATTGCTTATGAGGCATATCGTAGGACGTACTACAGTATTAATACGCTCTAGGGTAGGCTGGGGGTAATGTGGGTCTCAAATTAGCAAAATCTCAAATTGGATAGCTGGTAAAACGGCAATAAAATGAAAACACTTTCAAAAGTTTCTCATAATTGACATTCAGTACTTCTTGTTTCCTGCCGAAAAATCTCAACTCTGATAAAGGCAGTTTGATATTTTTACAATATTGTCTCTTTTGGCCGCTAAAATAGGTCCATTTTCCCCGCTCGTTGGCATCTTTAAGATATTGTCTCTTTTGGCAACTAAAATAGGCACACGTTTTTCCCGACGAGCGGGAAAAGTGGGTCTATTTTCAAAACTTGTACAATATCGGAATATGCAAGGATTAACGATTTAAAAATTTAATGGAATCATCTTTCCCAACTATTTTCTTTTCGATAGATCATGATATTTGCCTTTTATCGCAAGCAATCCCGCAAATATAATAAAACTACCGACTTTATGCGGTGATCCACCATCGTTCCGAATTGGAAGTCAGTGATCGAATTTGATGGTAACGATCAAATAGAAATGATTGAAGTATGTTTGCGCCAATTTACTAGNCCGCTAAAATAGGTCCATTTTCCCCGCTCGTTGGCATCTTTAAGATATTGTCTCTTTTGGCAACTAAAATAGGCACACTTTTTTCCCGACGAGCGGGAAAAGTGGGTCTATTTTCAAAACTTGTACAATATCGGAATATGCATTTAAAAAGTTAATGGAATCATCTTTCCCAACTATTTTCTTTTCGATAGATCATAATGTTTGCCTTTTATCGCAAGCAATCCCGCAAATATAATAAAACTACCGTCTTTATGCGGTGATCCACCATCGTTCCGAATTGGAAGTCAGTGATCGAATTTGATGGTAACGATCAAATAGAAATGATTGAAGTATGTTTGCGCCAATTTACTGGTTAAAGGACAGCAACTGCAGTAACAGTAAACCTTTTTTCGCATTTTAGACACCAAACAACGTGCCAGGATGAATATAAGGGGGAAATTTTGAGCAATTCAAGGCTTCGTTTAATTTGAATTATGGTTGAATTCTCAGTAGGCCCACATTACCCCACCTGGTAAAAAAGAAACATAAAAAGGACCATCGCTTCAATAATTTCGAAATAGACGTTATTTCATTTGTAAAAGACCAAACTCTCACTTCTTGTTCATTAAATGCACCATCAGAGCAAAACAACAGTGGCAGGAGAAAGTCTTGTGGGCTTTGAGATTCTTGCACAGTTAGGCCGTTCAGTAAAGTTTTTATTTTATAAAGCGAATGGAGATGCATTGAAGACGAATGTTTTAAATAAAAAGGAAGCTTATTATGTGGACATTACAAGAAAAATAGCCAACCTTTCTTCCAATTAACGAGGAAGGATATTTCTTGCAAAAAGCTCAGAAGACCCACGCCACCCCGTAGACCGACAATATCCCCACCCTACCCTATAGAGTTTCATTATCTTTCACCGTATAATTTTTCTGTTTGTACAGGGTGTCCTAAATAATTGTGCCCTATCTGTATAGCTGCTGCGGAGGAGCTATGCTTTCTGTTTTCCTAATCTTGATATAGTTGCATGGGGTATGCTTCATCTTAGAGTTTGAGACCTTTTTGTGGCTAATCTGACAAGTGGATTTATGGTACACGTTTGTTTCAAAAACAGCATTTTCTATTTTCTCCATAATGCTAACATCAAATATATACTGCAAGAAAGGGTTCTGTTGCTGTGTTGGAATTTTTTCTACCGTTTGATAAGGGTTTGATTCTGTTGTTTTACTGATAACACAAAAACACTGAGCCATTTTCAAATGTCAAAAATGCAATTACATCGCTAGAAACCTTCTTTTGAAATTTTCTTAAGAGCGACTTTTTGAGACAAGAGTGTAATAATCTTTCGCCGTAAAATTTGTCTCTTCTAGAAGTTAAAAGGGCTTATGAAAGTCACTGATGAAAAGATAATCTTATTAAGGGGACGACGGACCTTTATTTTGTTTTGCTCTTGCGGTAGATGAATACGTTTCTACACGATTTAGAAGGAGTGAAACCCACCTTTATTTAGAAGTTTAAAAGTGATTGTCAATATTAGAATTAACTTAACGCATACCAATTGAAAGTCCATCAGTTCTTCTTTTTAATGATATGCAGTTTGGGTACATTAGTTGAAATACTTATCGGCCTGAATCAGATGCAAGGAAGTGCCATGCCAGGACATTTAAATCAACGAAAAATAGATTTTGCTGCAATATTGTTGCATTTCAATAAACGCCTCTTGTCGTGCAAATATGCATCTTTTTGTTCAGGGCACCCCCTCAAGTGCTTCTAAGCCTGAAATTTTGTAAACATTTTGTATTTTACCAATTTTTATAGTGAAAATGTCCTCTATCTAGCCGTTTCAGCAGGCTGCATCTGGAATAGGCCATACACATTGAAATATGAATGAAACATGAAAACTAATTACGTTATTGACCCATCGCTAATCATGATCCTTTGTTGCTTTAAAGTCGACTTTCATATTATCTGAAGGTCGTTTCTGGCCTGGGTTTTCCTGTTTTGCTTTTTATTCGGAGGGCAAAGGATCATGGTTGACAGTGGGTCTTTAATATGCCCAAACCGTATGTCAATGAACAAAGAAAGATTTTCATTTACTGTTGTGTCGTGCCTCAATTTGATTAGAATTTTACACGTTTTCTGAAAGATTTCTTTTGAAGGTGATTTGCCGTTATAGACACCCTGTAGATTGAAACATAATGCTCAAACTTTGGCTCTTTCTGTCATCCTGAGAAGGATTGCCTTTGCTATTCCTGGCACACTTGCACATTTAATATTTGTTGGTTTGTAACATTTCACTGCTATCCACAGCCGAAGTCCTGTCTCTGTAGCTGCTGCTACCATTTATTTGGCATCACAAGCATCGGAAGACAAACGTACACAGAAAGGTGATTTTATTATTATTTTTTTCTGAGTCAGTAAAAAAACGCTCGGCATTTGAAAGTATGTTGCCCCTGACTGTTAAAGCTATGATATTGAAAAATGTTTGTTTTGTTGCCAATTTGTTCAATTATGCCCGGTTCAGACGGCGCTTTTTTCATGCGCCGAATATGATAAGCATTTTATTCGACTCAAGTGTGATCAACTCGGTGATTGTGTAACCTAAAAGCCACTATCCTCTTATGAGTGAAATGTCTCATTCAAATTATGAAGATAATTGCGTGAATGAGACTGGAACAATAAGTGAAGGTTTGTTGCCCGGCAGGTGTCCCACTGTACGGCAGGGTGGGCCGGGTCGTTATGTAGCGTCTGCCAACATGAAGTGCAACAAAGAATTGAATGTTGCTGTGATGGAGTGCTATTTCCTGAGTAAACCAACAGAGGAAAATGAGAGACCAATACGAGGCCACAGAAGAAGGATGCAAGACATCTGGAAGGAGAGAGAATTGCCAACAGTAACAGAGCAAAGGTTATGTGACCAGGCTATGGCAATAAGAAAGAATGAATGGTTCACTACGGTGGAGATGGAAGAAATTCATAGAAGGTTAGAAGTGAATAGAGATAATGGGAGAAGGGAATGATTCAAACAGGCAGTTTCGAGAAATAGAAGTACAAGAAAGTGGACAAGCTGAAGAGATATCAGTGCAAATTTTTTTTTTTTTTTTTTTTTTT
>REGL01000541.1:35982-47781 GCA_004194395.1 Aurelia aurita complex sp. Pacific | reverse complement strand
GTTAGTTAGTTAGTTAGTTAGTGACTGAAGGCGTTACACAACTCCACTCCTATATGTACTCGTTTTACTTCTAACATAAAAATGACAAGTCTGCTGCCTAACTTGGGGTTTAATTTGATTTTGAGAGTGTGCTATATTTCAATATGTATTACCATAATCTCAATGAAGTATTCATAAAATTGGCTTCCATTTGCTTTTCCTAAATCGAATCAATGTGTTCATGTTTTCAACAATCGAAATAGTAAAAGGATGTTTTTCTTAGCTCAGGCATTGCTTTCTGGTGATTTGGAAACTCTTCAAATGTTATTGTGCTTCCCATCAGTGCCCGGCATTAAAAAGTATGAAGCTACATGATCGTAAACTGATAGTGTAATTTCTAATTTTGAAAGGAAATGATACACCTACGAGGGGAGTCTTCAAAACTGATTTGAATCCTCCGTAAGATGATGGAATTAAAAGTTTATAAATTGGTTGCATAGGCAATCCTGTGCGATTTTTTCAAACACCAAGAGATTTCTGACTCACAATAGAAATTTTCATTAATTTGCAAATGCTTATTCTTTATGTTTCATGAATCAATACATTATCAATTACAGAAATAGGTGACATCGCTGGTGTTGCTGAAGTGACTATTCGTCAATCATATCGACTGTTGCTTCCGAAAGCCGCCGAACTGTTCCCTCCCGAGTTCAAATTTCATACTCCAGTTGAGCAACTACCACCAGCCTAGTCAAAGCTGGCAAGAGGAACATTCAGTAAATGGATGTTCATCATTACATCAAGTGTTGTTGTTTAACACCAGGTCAGTCGCAGAACTGCTCTAGCTGCAAGCACGTGTAGCAAGCATTTGTGACCTCAAAAAGACGTTTACGTACCAGGTTTCCCACAAAAAAGTATGCATATTTTGGTTGGGTCCAGAAATGAGAGTACATCTTTAACCAGTGACCAGAAAGTTTCAAAATGTTCATGGACAACTAATTTGAACCTATAGGTACCTCTTTTGTTGATATTGGTGCTTTTACCATTCCAATATAAATGTTGAAAGTTCATATTTGCTGTCACGTCCAAGCCAGAACTTTAGCGTTTTGGCCTAGCAAACTCTTGAAGCACAGCCAATATACCAACAACATCCTTGATAAAATTTGAAAAAAACTCGGATAATATTTCATTCTGCTTGCTAGAAGTAATTTAATGTGCGGTTTGTTTTTCTTCTTGGACTTTTGTTTCAAGTTTCGATGTGCCTCGGCAATTTGTTTAGACCAAACAGCTAAAGCTCTGGTATGCACATGGAAGCAAATTTGAACTGATAAGATTAGTATTTCACCTCTCAAAGTACCAATTTTAGCAAATGAGGTATCTTTGCTCAAGTTAACTATCACGGAACATTTTGAAACTGACTAGCTATTGATTAAAGCTTACTTATCGCTGTACCCAACCAAACTCTGCCTACTTTTTCCTGTAACAACCGGTTTATGCTGGTTTTGTTTCGTTGCTGCAAGCAGTGAGATAAATACCATGGTAGATACAGTGAGAAATACGGAAGAAGAAAGAGCACCTTGCTACGATATGGCTTCACAGAAAGAACTAAAAGAACAATGACAATATATTATGCCACGTCATATGTGTAACTCAATTTTTGTAAGCGAATAAACGCATACTATTTGTACGTTTGGCCTTCCGACCACACAAAAACGGCATTTTGGTCACTACAAACGCATATTTTGAAACTTCTTTCCAAAGTGGCTATTTTCTTGAGCTTCTTTCAAATTATAATGAAACGCGTTAGAAATGGTTATTATTTTCTGAAGCAAAGCAACCAAACGATAAATGAAACTGCAAAAGATCCCCTGAAACCGGTATGGCTTATGGCTTATTGTTTTTCTCGTGGTGAATAGCATTGTTAAGAGAAGACACGAGTACTGTACAAATGGAAAGGAAAAGGGTCAATGTAGTCATCCGCTCCGCTGATTTTAATTGCGCAATTCAGAAGTCAAATATTAAGTGTTTTATTCGCACCCTATATTCAGGGTGTCCCAAAAAGTTGTGCCCAATTTGTGTGGCTATTTCCGAGGAATTGTATATTCTATTGCTTCATTCTGGACACAGTTGTAAAAGATATACTTCAGCTTAGATGTTGAGACGTTGTTTTAGCCAATCTTTCAGGTGATTGCTGATTTATGGCTCAAGAATATAAAAACCTACTGCAAAAACAGCACTTTCTTTGTTCTCCAATAATGCCACTGCAAAATAGGGTACTATTGATGTGCACGAATTTTTTCTTCATTTCGAAAAATTGTATAATTTACTGATAACATGATAAAACTGAATCATGAACTGTATGCAAACATTAAAGAACGATACGACGCTATGACCCTTTCTTTCAATATTTGGGATTTTGAAATTTCTGTAAAACAAAGACAGTGCTGTTTTTTTAAACAATAACTTTGTCAACTTTCTTGTTTCATAAATCAGCAACCACGTGTGTGATTGGCTAAAGCAAGGTCTCAAACTCTAAGTTGAAGCCTGACCTTTACAACTGTGTCAAAACAGAACAACAGAATCTACAGCTCCTCTGCTGCAGCCACACAAATGGGGCATAATTTTTGGGACAGCTTGTGTAGGAGAATCATGATGTCAACTGTTCAGTTTCTGAATTAGATGAATAAAATCCGCGAAGCTAATCTTTAGATGTCATTTTCTTGATATATTTTCTATATATCTTTTTAAACATCTTTTCACTTGCACAACGCGATCGTTAGCCATACAGATTTCAGGGCATCTTTGTGGTTTTCTTTGTTTGTTTGATGTTTGCTTGAGAGAATCCTGTTTGTTTGTGATCTTTATTTGCTTTTTACTTGCGTTTTGCTCAAAAGCACGTTAACTGATGCTAATATTACAATATGTACCAGATGACTCAAAAAATGTCCTCCTGTTTCAAAAATCATTGTAGCAAAAATATTTGAATTAGTTTTTGTAGTCTTTTAGTAATTTTCAAAGTCATAGTCCCTTGGCAAATCTATAAAAACTTAAAAGATCAGTCTTTCAAAACATTCGGAAAATGGCCTAAAAAGCACGATCCAGATTCAGATTCAGATTATCTTCCAGACTCTTTGAAATCTGTTCAAATCCTTTAGACAATTAGCATGACTAATAAGATGAAGAACTGAAACTGAGATGAAAACTGAGATTAATATATTTTTCGTTGCTCTAAAAAAGGATTCTTTAAAATAGTAAAACTGATAAGTCATATTTTCTTAATTTCAAGATACTTTTTATCATGCGTTTTAGGCCATTTTCTGGATGTTATGCCTCGTTTAGCATAGTGGTTATGACTTACCATTATTATTATTATTACCTGTATGACTTCATGTGCCTTCGCATATGATTTGAATTTATTCTTGTGATATGCAATCTCCTAAACACACGTTTTTATCTCTTGCTTGCGAAGTCTACAATGGCGTCGAGTTGAAAGGAAAAATAGGAACTAGTGCTGTCTCTCAGTGTCAAAATAAGGCACAATCGCGCATTTCATAACACAAGCATGAAATTTGGCAATAATACTCAATTGAACCTGCTGAAAACGATGCCGATGAGACACAATACGAAAAATGCCCCCAAAGCTATTTATAGATTGTAGGTACTCGGTCCCAATGTATTTTCTTAATCCCTTGCATTCTAAGCAAAGAATATGTAGCCAATGTTTGAAATTTGGTTCAAATACGCAATTTGACATGCTGAAACGATGCTGATCAATCACGCTGCTTGGAGGTTTAAATCGTTGTTACCAAGTGAATAATCAACAGAAAACAACAAAGGACAATTTTGGTAAGAAAGGTATATCGTCCCAGGGCCCTTGAAAATACCATAGACAAAATCAGCAAAGGTTTGTTTACACCTACTTCAAGTCTAGTAATCTTTTGATGAAACATCTTTTGAATTATTTAATAGATATCGTGCAATGAAAACTTATGCAATGAATGCAAAGAGCAACATTATACCAAAACTTCCCCTGACTCCGGAGTATGGTCACACGACTAGAAAAAGGTGGAGAAAACCTACGTAGACTTTGTCTGTTGTCTACAACGTACGCTTCAGAACGCTTTTTACGCAGAAAATATACATTGATATGGCTTACGCGAATAATTAGGTCAAGCGTTTTTACAGAACTTACATGCTTACAATAAGCAACAACAAGGGCAGATTTTGTATTACAACAGCAACATGTGCGTTTGATCGACACTTCAATTCAAAGCGATTAGCGATTGTAGACAAAGGAAAATCTCTCAACCAGTAATTCAAAACAAACCAAGCCGCAAAGGTTTCCCCGAAACTAGTAGGGCAAATTATCGCCTTGTGCAAGGGAAAGGTGGTTTTTAAGAGAAGATACGTGCTTATACCGAAGGAAGAAGGATAAATCTAAAGTTCTGTCTGGCGGATTTTTTTTATTATTTGATTCAGGATCTGTTTTGTAATCGTTTCATGTAAGCCCTAGATATGCTAGAATTAACAATGTCCTCTACTTGGCTCCTGAATCAAATAGAAAAAATCCGCCAGACAGAACTTTAGATTTACCATTCTACTTTCGTTACAAGCACGTAACTTCTCTTAAAAACCACACTTCGCTTGCACAAGGCGAAACTTTGCCGTACTAGTTTCGGGGAAACCTTTGCGGCTTGGTTTGTTTTGAGTTACTGGTTGAGAGAATTCCCTTTGTCCGCAGTCGCTAATTCAGGTGTCAATCAAACGCAACCGTTGCTATTGTATTGCAAAATCTGCCCTTCTTGCTTACAATGACAATCCAAAATGAAATTCAAAATTTCTTTATCGATATCAACTGTACAATATTAAAATACTGTTCGTGTTCAAGAATTTGCTGAAGTGGTTATGATGCAGTGGATACCCCTACGACGTAGTTCTTTGGGAAGAAACCAATCTGAAAAGAAAACTCAAAGAATCACTGTTTGTGAAAAGCAGTACAAGAATGGACGACAACACACACAACACACAAAAATTGTCCACCATCACATAGACTCCATTCTATATTCTGTTCTCTTTAGTCACTGATAAAAAATATTTGAGCCCGAAGGGAATGTAAATTATGAAACATGACGAAAGTTCAAGATCCGAATGATGATTTGAATTCTGAAAACATTTACAATCTAATGAAAGAGTTTTCGCATTTCTGTGCTGGCTTCCAGTTTTGCAGCACGGCAAACCACTCTTCCAGTCAAAATTATGTTAATTACATGTCAGCATGCTAACGAAGCAGAAATGTGTTCTACAAAATCAATTTACCTCTTCGAATACAATATGCAAAAAATACACTACATATTAGCCCAGGAGGAGCAAAATGTGAAAATATTTCTGATTACAAGTAAAGATCATGTCAATTAAACAGTTTTCGAATGATAACTGAAAAAACCACCAACAACATCCATAGAAGGCTAAAAAGAAAATAATGAATAAAACTTACATTTCCATCAAGTTCTCCGAACCACCAATTTCCATCTCGCTTGAGAACGGCCACTCTTGCATCTCGCTAGAAACAAAAATGACCCATTGAAATTTCCGAGTCTTTGAGACTTGTAAATACTCTACGACTGTTTCAGGAGTTTGATGACTATCGTGAAAGCTCTGTTTAGTAAGCTTTTGATTTGGATACTACAGGGGGCTCAATACAGAGGGAAGCCATCTAAAATGTTAGCTTAGAAGAGATAGGCGTACAGTATATACCCCCATATGAGAAGTTACTATTTGAAAGCAATACTGAAATAAGTTATTATTTAAAGGGAACTAAGACAAATTTCAAGGTATAAAGGTTCTTATTTGAAGAGTGACTAGCGTTTACCGGTTTATATTTTTCATCGAAAATGTTCACAACTGCTATTTTGGTATAGTAATCATGGACGTAATAACACATTCAAAGCTTACAAACATAGGGGAAGACATTTAAATATTAACAACCAACTGGCAAAGAAAATTAGTCAATAACGAAAATCCAAATTAAACATTGCTACCCCTGGAATAAGAACATACCCTTTAATGGAGATTTGAGCTCTCAGAAGTAAGAAATAAAAAAGATGAATTGGTCTTACCTTGAGTGACAGTTCTTTTTGGTTTCTTGCGTTAAAATCATACATTGCAATTACCACATCTAAACAAAGAGATAAGTTATCAGAATCATGAATTGCAAGAGATTTATGAAATACAGGGGGTTTTAGAAAAAATGCAATCTAACTATAACTGAAAATTTTCAAAAGTTAATGGGATTTGAATAGACATAAGATAAACTCTCTAAAAGTATAAGCTACGTTCTTTATGATAAGAAAGAGATGAAAGCTCAACTTTTGAAATATGAATTAACTCTCACCTCGGCCTGGGATGGATCCAGTTAATACTGTTGGTAATGAAGGGAAACTGACACCAAGAGTGTTTCTTTCATAATATTCTATCAGCTCCTAGAAAGCAAAATGTTTATTCAGCTTACACATACATGTATTAAAGTTTATTACATATATAGTCCGAAGTAGCCTTTCAAACGGGCACTGTCTTCTCCGCTCAGCGAGCATTAAAACTAATGCCTACTTTAAATTTCTAAGAAACATACCAAACTTTCATCTAAAAATATTAAAGAGTAC
Source organism: Aurelia aurita complex sp. Pacific (assembly GCA_004194395.1). Lineage (NCBI taxonomy): Eukaryota > Metazoa > Cnidaria > Scyphozoa > Semaeostomeae > Ulmaridae > Aurelia > Aurelia aurita complex sp. Pacific. The sequence goes on along the minus strand of REGL01000541.1, from coordinate 41,143 downwards.
TTACTGGTATTGTTTTGAACTGAACTCTTGCTGTTAATGAGTACAAACATTGATGATTACAAACAATTTTGATATGCTTGTCTTCGCCTTGATATCTGAAAATTTTGAAAGAACATTGAACATTGGAAACTTGATGATGCAGCTTTTTTTCAAAATTTCTTGAATTCTTAAAAAAGTAGTGAAATACTCTCTTACTAAAATTTAAGATTTTAGAAAAGTTTCTTTCCAACTCTGTCCAAGACTTTCATCAAAAAAGAACTTTGACTTTCATTAACTTTGATCAATTTCGCGTTCGCAAGAAGGAAAAAATGTTTCCGGCCTCTGCTGGGTGTCTGCTCTGCACCAACAATGTAAATGATTTGGAAACTATGCTGATTCGATTTTGCAAGATAACGTTTTCCTGGTACAATGCTAAAGAAAGTAGCCTGCCTGCAAAGGCCTGCAGACTCAACTGATTTCTCTACACAAAGAGGTTTCTCCTCTAAAGTAAAACCTCTCTGAAAAGAAACCAATCGAGTCTGTACGTAGGCTAAAAGAAAGCCACTATACTTACATGACACTGAGAACAAAGCTGCCTTTTGCATTGTCACTCTCTCTGACCAAGAATGTCCCATTTGGTTGATATTGCAATTTTTCAGATGCCGTGTGCCTGCTCATAACTCCAGCAAACCAAACGCAACTACGTATTTGTTCCTTAGCAACAGTCGGAGCTCTTTGTGGCAGATTATGAGGAATGCTGCAAGAAATTATTCATTGTAAGAAAGTTGACAACATGCAAAATTCAAAGATAATTAAAACATAGCACTCTTTTGAAATGCTAATCTTCATTTCCATTAGCTACTAGAATGAGCTCGTCTCTGGCACGAATCAGGATACAACGGTCCAAGAAATAAACAAAAATAATGCTTCTGATGTCACAAAAAATTGCTAGCAGGAGATTGCTGTGAACTTCAAGGTATTAACATGCATAAACATCATAGTCATTATTACGAAAGACGAGCCAAAACAACTCGAATTATTTAGCTGTAAGTCAGTGCAAAACACGTAAAATAGCCTAATCAAAGTGTGTTCAAAGGTTTTGCTGTTACGTTGTTTTACGCAGACGTTTAAACCAGTGGCCAAAATGTTTGAGGTGGCAAAACATGGGCGANAATGCTAATCTTCATTTCCATTAGCTACTAGAATGAGCTCGTCTCTGGCACGAATCAGGATACAACGGTCCAAGAAATAAACAAAAATAATGCTTCTGATGTCACAAAAAATTGCTAGCAGGAGATTGCTGTGAACTTCAAGGTATTAACATGCATAAACATCATAGTCATTATTACGAAAGACGAGCCAAAACAACTCGAATTATTTAGCTGTAAGTCAGTGCAAAACACGTAAAATAGCCTAATCAAAGTGTGTTCAAAGGTTTTGCTGTTACGTTGTTTTACGCAGACGTTTAAACCAGTGGCCAAAATGTTTGAGGTGGCAAAACATGGGCGATTCTAGCAATTCTACTCAACGGCATCCTAAATGGATGATAAATTGTACCATCAGATGTAAATAAGATACACATCTAATTGTTACCTACTTTTTGTTCTTTTCATCTTTCTTGTGTCTCTGGTAACCTGAAAGAAGATATATGGCTTAAACCATAAAATTCTTGTTCGAAATAACTTCAAGAGAGATGTTTGTAACATTTCCATAGGACTTGGAAGAATCTCCGATTAATGCAAAATTTGAAAGTAAAGCAATTCTCTTAACGTACTCGTTTATGAAATGAAACATGCATATTTCTAAAAATGGATTGCAGGTAAATGTCCAGAAAGATCTGAATAAAATGGAACAAGTTCAATACGTCTGATCCGGCTTGAATACAATTGGTCGGAAAATCCGGTTCTAGCCGGATCCTCAATACCGCGATCCGGTGTACCCTTAAAAGTATGAAAATATCGGTCAGTCCTGTTTATTTTCAGAATAACTAAAAGTCTGGTTCCTGTGTTGCACAGAAAACTAGGGGAACTAGGGGAACATATTGCACCCTGGTAGGCAAAAATGTGAGGCCAACCTTCTAAGAATCTATGTTGTGACAATAATTAAATAGGTGTTCATTGAGATGAGATCTACTGGGAAATCTATCCATGCTGAATACAAACAAAAACGACTGCATAAAAGCAACTNGGTTCTAGCCGGATCCTCAATACCGCGATCCGGTGTACCCTTAAAAGTATGAAAATATCGGTCAGTCCTGTTTATTTTCAGAATAACTAAAAGTCTGGTTCCTGTGTTGCACAGAAAACTAGGGGAACTAGGGGAACAGATTGCACCCTGGTAGGCAAAAATGTGAGGCCAACCTTCTAAGAATCTATGTTGTGACAATAATTAAATAGGTGTTCATTGAGATGAGATCTACTGGGAAATCTATCCATGCTGAATACAAACAAAAACGACTGCATAAAAGCAACTTCCTATAAACAAAAATATAACAAACCTGGTCTTTGTTTTCTGATTTCTTGGAGACATTCTGGACACTTCTCGATGCAATCGTAATGAACGTTAAACTGGCAACCTTAAAATAAAAATGAGGGGTTACTTATGATAAGTTCAGCCCGAAACTTTTTGTATGTTAAGCTCTGGGCTATGAACTGCACTTAAAGATATCTTGTGCATTAATCGCTCAGTACAGCCGCGTGTAAAAACAAACAACTTATATCTTAAAATAAAGATGGCAATTAGATAATCAGTCTCTGTGTACGATTTTACAGTAAAAACCCGCGGTAAAGACTCTGTGGTAAGAGACTACGTGGTAAGATAACACTGTTTCTAAGATCTTAACTTCATTCTAGACACCAGAATCTTGCAAGTACGTTAAATACCCACATAGTTAGAAGCTTTCGAAGCTCAAGTTTGTGGGAAAGCTTAAACAAGAAGAGTCCTATGTTTATAGAAATAATATAAAATCTTAAAAATAGGGTTATCATACTTCGGAGCCAGTTCATGTTATCGTTATTTTCAATCATGAAAACCTTGACAGAAATACAAGTTTCCGCTATTATCTTCAATGTTCTACAAACAAACAAAATGTGTACGTACCTTCACACCGATATCCTTCATTGCTCAATCCGCTATAACAACAAAAAGACATCCTGTAATTTAATTCACTGAAAAAAGATTTCTGTAAACATGTCTATTTTTTATGAATAGGAATGCAAAACTGTCGCCATTTTCAGGGCAAGAATTCACTGAAGAAAATGAACAAGTGACGTGATGCCTTTCATATAAAGCAAAAGCTATTTAAAACAACAATGCTCTATTGACTGCTATCAACCAGAAAAATAAAACATTAAAGCTGCAACAGTCATCAAGGCAGACCAGGAACTCAATACCGTTTCAAACATTTTCACACTTCAGTTTTGCATTGCAGACAAATATCAAAGGATTTTCAAGTATATTTGACAAGTATCCGAACTCGCTTTATTCAGCCAAAATGGTTGCAAAAATTGAATGCAGCAAATTTGAGGGCATTTTAGAATGCAATTAGATATTGCTTGCAAATTAGGCCAAGTTTAAGAGTGTATGATGAAGACTCTTAAAGATCCTGTGTTTCCCATGATCCTTTGCTGGTTTAACAATGATTTTTATACAAAATGGAAAATTATCTTGGCGTAGCACTCGCGATGCTGTATTGTCTTCACAATGAACGTTGTCATGGCGTCAGTTTTATACTCAAGCAACGGAATATTAATGGAGATCAATCAAGGATTGATTCAAGGATCACTTGCTTCATGCAGCTATTCATGTCCCCACTATTGTGTGAGAAAAAGACTTTGTTTANATTGAATGCAGCAAATTTGAGGGCATTTTAGAATGCAATTAGATATTGCTTGCAAATTAGGCCAAGTTTAAGAGTGTATGATGAAGACTCTTAAAGATCCTGTGTTTCCCATGATCCTTTGCTGGTTTAACAATGATTTTTATACAAAATGGAAAATTATCTTGGCGTAGCACTCGCGATGCTGTATTGTCTTCACAATGAACGTTGTCATGGCGTCAGTTTTATACTCAAGCAACGGAATATTAATGGAGATCAATCAAGGATTGATTCAAGGATCACTTGCTTCATGCAGCTATTCATGTCCCCACTATTGTGTGAGAAAAAGACTTTGTTTACGACCAAAATGTGATGTTTTCGTGGTTTGCAAAGATGTAAAGAATCATATCAGTACAGGCTCTTCAGGCCGACCGCCACTGCAGTGTCTTTGGTCACCAACCTGCGCATAGCTCTCTGTCGTTAGAGAGAATGCCTTCTAGAAAACGTTGGTTTCACAACAAAACTACTGCAAGGGAGATCGGCCTTCAACTTATATTGCGTGCTGGCAATCAAATCAATCAATAAGCTCTTAAAAATTCTTACCATATCAATTTGTCGCAAACTTTGCAGTAGGTTGTGTTAGAGAAGGTCGCCGACTCAAATTTGTGTCCTCCTAGAGCAAAAATATTTTATCATGAAAAAATTAAAGCTACATAATAAGTTTGGACTACATTGACATTTGGACTACATTTATTATTCTCCCAATAAAAGCATTGGAGTCCGGGGGTGCTTCTACAAATCGTCTACCTTTCACAGAGGATTTACAAACAAATATTCAGTTTCAAAGAATCTTTTCCAAAAATCATAAATCTAAGATCTTATTAATGCAAAACACCCCATGATACAACCTTCTCTTGAACTAACTAAAGTAAAGAAGCGAATTTGTTGCTCTCGAATCATTCAAAAGGAAGAAGGTGCCAATTCAGATTCACGGGGGGGGGGCAAGGGAAATTATCATGAATTCCTTTGTGATGCTTACAAAAGACAGAAATTTCAGAGGTACATTCCTCCAGGTCACAAAACAATCTTTTGTTGAGCATTGAACAGGCCTCATTAATTTATCCAAGGGAAAAAGCTCTCCCAGGAACAAAAAAATTTAATGAGGTCTTGTGACATGATAAAAATGATGATAATAATGACAATAATAATAACAATAATAATAATAATAACGATAGTAATAGTGTACTGCTGATATAAATATATATCATAAAAAATATTTGAGTATTACCTGTGCTGGCGGGTATTTTCGATAGCTGAACTGCAACTCTATGAAATCGAAAATCCTTTGCGATGTTCTGAAAGATG
>REGL01000540.1:163382-182067 GCA_004194395.1 Aurelia aurita complex sp. Pacific | reverse complement strand
CCCGGCCCCCGGGGCTTTGAGTAGCATTTGGCAAAAACAGGAGCTTTTGCTTATACAGTAACTGGGAATATGGCATTTTCTCAGTGTGCGGCCCCCGGGCATTTGATCATCAGTTTTCCCCCGGCCCCCTGGCATTTGAGCAAGGAATTTTCGTTGACCCCCGGGCTGCCCGGGGGGGGGGTGGTCAGGGTAGGAATTGAACGAGACATAATGACCCGATAAACGCAACGCTAGATTCTGTAATCTGTGGACAGAAAACTGTTCACTCCTGTAATGAAATAACAACCAAATTAACCTGTTACTAGGGAGAAAACTGTTGAATCTTGCAAGAGAAACAACGAATTAACTTGAAAATAAGGTTTCAGATGAATTCATTGTTTCTATGACAGGATTTAACAGTTTTCTCCCTGGTTACAGGTTAATTTGGTTGTTATTCTTTTACAGGAGCTAACAGTTTTCTTTCCACAGATTACAGTGTCTAATGTTGCGTTCGTGGGTTTATTATGATGAATTCGTTATCTAAGGTTATTTAGCTATTTCGAAGAGGGTCTGGGGAGAGCAGTGTTTTTCTGGTAAATGGTGGACAAAAAAGGCTCGTAAATGGCTGCTAAAGGATTTTACTAATGATAAATCGAGCCCTAAAAATCTGTTGCTTTCAATTTGTGGTGAAATTAATGAAACAATGGCAACTATTTTGCAGCCAAAGCTGTTTGTTTAGAGGTCTGGGTTAGAAAAAAATATCTCTCTCTTTTACGAGGCTTGTTGGTTTGGCAACATTTTTGGCAATTATTTTCAAAAGCCCTGTGGGGGCCACTCACCAGATGCGTGTACGCCATTTATCTGAAAAATATTGTTCTCCACAGACCTCGGAGGACAGCTTTTGTGACACTTTTCAGGCAGAAATTATACCGTGTAAGCCTTCCAGCCCAAATGTTTTCTTTAACCAACAAAACTGGAAAACTGGACAAATTTAGAAAATTTCAGTGTCCGAAAAGTCTCAAAGATTAAAATTTTCTGCTGACAATGGATTTTTATTATTCAAATGTTTCACCAAAGATCAATTAATTTTGGCGATATTGATTATCCTGGCCTTGGCTTTAAATTAGAGAAATATTGACGTTTTTAGCTACCTGATTTTGAAGTATTATAACTGTATGATTGTTCAAACTGATGTGGCTGATATTGTAAAATTACGGCTGCTTGGCAAGGTGTTTAAATCTTTCGCCGACAGGATCATGATCATCGTTTTTACNGACGTTTTTAGCTACCTGATTTTGAAGTATTATAACTGTATGATTGTTCAAACTGATGTGGCTGATATTGTAAAATTACGGCTGCTTGGCAAGGTGTTTAAATCTTTCGCCGACAGGATCATGATCATCGTTTTTACTAACATAATGTGGTCTTTGACATAACTGCTCAAAACATAAGTTTTACTATTGCTGGTTGCAAAATACAATTTAATGTTGCATGTTTCAAACAATGAGCACTTTGCTTTACAAACCGTAGCTTTGTAGAGAGCTTAGTCATATTGTCCATAGAACATTGTGCACGCGAAAACCTGAACGTCATTGCGTGTCCAAAGACCGTCTCCAACGTCATTGCGTGTCCAACGTCAGTGCATGTCCACTTGCAAATTGTTTATGACCCAAATGTTGTATGTGTTGTTTTTTGTAGGTAATCACGAAAGCACAACGATGAATCAGATGTATGGTTTTGAAGGAGAAGTTAAATCAAAGTATCCTTTTTTAAAAACAGCATTAATTTCCATCTTTGCTACTGTCTACTGGTGAATCAAAGGAACAAACAATCCACGTTTGAAAAGCGACCATTTCCTGGATATTTAAGCAATAATATTGACAAATACCTTATTTGATAGTTGACATTTTTTATTAGACTTTAAAATTTACCTGATAATTTTCCTTAAAAGGCCCCTTCAAAAACTCTTAGAAGTTGCTGATTTGACGGTCAAACTTTGTCGGTTTTCTCGCCTTACAGCAATGACAATTACATGTGTTAGCATGCATTACCCTTAAGGCAGATTGAAGTCTCCCGAAATGCTATTTTCATGCTCTTAGAGATGACATTTTCATCATCCAAAATGGATCGCACGTTCCAGAGCGACTTCAACTCATTGCTGTAAAGCAGAAATATCAGGGAAATTTGATCGTGATTTTACGGTTTTTAAGGTTGCTTGCAGGAGCCTTTTTGAGAAAACCCTTTATTACTGCAGAACGGAGTGGGCGATCTCCATCATGTAAATTTCCAAGTGTAATTGAACATGTCCGCTATTCAGCGATATGTTTGCCATTATCATTGTTTTTGTAGCATAGGGCTCAAATCTTTAGATCTTTAAAAAATGTGGGTGTAAAATTCTATGACATGTTTCTTTGGATTGAATGGCTTGAAAGGAACTTATGGTACTTTGCTGTAAATCTGCCATGGCAATTTTTTGATATCTTGATTTTTTCCAAAATGACGGCAATTCAATTATTTTTGAAAAAATTAATGGAAAATTTTAAAAGATCTAAATCATCGTAAATCCTAAACCAATAGCAGAAAAGTGATATGACCTTCAAGAAGACCATAAGTTATGAAGGACTTCAATATGGCGGCAAGCAGAAATCTGTATCTTTTTTTGTTTAGGATTTAGAATTTGATGACGTCATAGCCTCAAAATTAATAAATGCCACCATTTTGAAACTAATCAAGATATTAATAAATTTCCACGGCAGATCTACCATAAGTTCCTTCCAAGCCATTTAATTTAAAGAAAACTGTAATAGCATTTTACTCCGACCTTTTTAAAGATTTTAGTCGTATGTTTGTTTTTGTATCCAGAGAACAGTCGCCATTCGAACGGGGATTGCTTTTTGCCACTGTTCACGTTGGTTGTCTGCCGCTGACCTAAGTATAGCGGACTTGGTGTCAAAATCGAGTACTCTGGTGGTACTTACTTGAAATTTGCCAATGCTCCGACTTTCCCAAAAATCACTCCTTTTTGAAATGTCCCCAAAATTTGATTGCTTGGCGGATCTTCAATTTTCTTCTTTTGGCAAGTAGATAAAAATCAAGTTATTTTGCCAGGTATAGCTGATCTTGTGGGTGGTTTTAGAAGTGGCAAATTTAGCTCCTTTAGGGCTGCCTGGTTTTGAAGCATACTGCAAAGGCACAGCTGTTTACGAGATTACAATCCTTTTGTTTATTAAGGTGGTAGCTTCATCATGAATGTTAGGAAGAAGCGCAAACAATCATCGTAGGCATGATGGATGATAACAAATTTGAATATCATGGCTCTTAGGCAAGGTTTACGATGCTGCTTAACAAGTATAGCTCGGAATAAGGCTTTCAATGTGTTGTTTTATACCGTTCAAACACCATTTTATCATCTTAAAGTTGGTCATTATTGAGATGATTTTAGGAGTTGAAAAAAGCCTGAGAATTTAGAAGGTTGGATGAAAGCCCGAGAAAATGAAAGATATTCGTGAAAGACTTGCTTTGCCTTATTTGCGATCATGGATCCCAGTTCGACAGCNCAAACAATCATCGTAGACTTGATGCATGATAAAAAGTCTCAATATCTTGGCTCTTAGGCAAGGTTTACGATACTGCTTAACAAGTATAGCTCGGAATAAGGCTTTCAATGTGTTGTTTTATGCCCTTCAAGTTATACAAACAACATTTTATCATCTTAAAGGTGGTCATTATTGAGATGATTTTAGGAGTTGAAAAAAGCCTGAGAATTTAGGAGGTTGGATGAAAGCCCGAGAAAATGAAAGATATTCGTGAAAGACTTGCTTTGCCTTATTTGCGATCATGGATCCCAGTTCGACAGTCCCCCTTGTAGGCCGTTGCACAATTGTTGACGACTACTTGTTTCTTTGCAAGTGGTCCATTTTAATTTTCAACAAATCTGCTTGATACATGCCTTGACCAGATTTAAGATATAATGCAAGTATGGGAGAGCTTTTCACAGAAGTATATAATTTACTACCATTAGCTCATCGAATAAACGAGAAAATTCTGGTAAGGAATTCGTAATTTCGTATTAGTCAACTGCAAGGCTTTCTTTTAGGACATTTTTTATGTGATAAACAACAAATGAAGTAAAATTTAAGCACTTTGATATGAATTAAGTTAAGCACGTTTATCTTTGTACAATTGCACTACACGCAACGAGACAAATTTTCTTGATGTTTTTATGTGCTCTGTAACTAAACCTTCAAATAGCAAGAAATAGACCTGATTAGTTGACTGAGGTAAATTCCTCCTAGTCACTTCCAGATGAGACGATGCCTGTTGTTAGATTGTTCTTTGTGGGTACGGTACGCTACAATTTCAGATTGTCTGAAAATCAAATTTGGCCGAAGCAGAAAATATGGATACTCGTTGCAGAAATTGAAGTGATAGAAAAGCCAATTAAAGCCAAATTTCTCTCTCAGTTCAACAACTGCAGTGTGGATTGCTATTTTCCACTCAGGTCTAATTAGATTTTCAGACAGTCTGGCCGCAGGAGGTTCTTAAACACCTGAAACTGATTTCAGTAATGCTTGTCTTCTATGAACTTGATTTCTATTTGGTGGAGTTTTATCAAACAATAGACAAGATCCAAGAATGTAGACATCTTCTACAGGGTGTCCCGAAAAAATGGCGCCCCGTTTGCCTGAAGATGGCAACAAATCGGCAAAAGATTCTCGCCAAAATGTTGCATGATGTTGCTCTTCAGATATTCAATTGAAGTTTGCTACCACCCCCGTAAAAATCCGTTGAAAAATGATGGAGCTATGAATTTCAGGAGAACAAATTTGCCTGATGACTGAAACCAGCGGTCGGCCATTTTATTTTACTATTTTGCGGCGATAAATAGCTCCATGGATGAAATGAAACAGCAGCCTCCAATGTCATTGCTCTCGTAAAAGTTCTGATAATCATCAGAGAGTTTTAAACTTTTTCTTACCTCACAGAAACTATTTCTTACATCACATGAAGCTATTTATCACTGCAAAATAGTAAGAAAAAATGGCCGACTGCTGGTTTCAGTCGTCAGGCAAATGTAGTCTTCTGAAGGCCATAGCTCCATCATTTTTCAACGGATTTTTACGGGGATGGCAGCAAATTATTTTTCAACATCTGAGGAATAACATCATTGGCGAGAATCTTTTGCCATTTTGTCGCAATCGTCAGGCAAACGGGGCGCCATTTTTTGGGACCCCCCGTATATTATATATTTACCTGTAATACTGGTGATATATTGCCTGTCATACAGGCTATGATATATTTACCTGTCAAACATGAGAGCCAAACCTTAAAACTGCTGTCACTCTGCTTCTGTTAAAATTATCATGGACCAACGATGCAGTTTGTCAAAGCAGACTTGAAAGCAAAATATCTGTTAGGAAACAATCTGCGACACTAAGTGGATGGTTCTATATGTCAGTGTTGAAGGTTCAAAATCCTTCATGGTACTGTAGTTGTAATAGCATTTTCTCTAATCTTTCAGGTAATGCATGGAGGGTTATTTAGTCAAGATGGCATCACTATAGAAGAAATTAAAAAGATTGATAGAAATAGGCAGCCCCCTGAGTCAGGTATGAAATAGTTCTCCTTCATCTTCCAGTTAATATTGCAACATTACCGGGTGAGTTAAAAGAATTGATCCCCATGTATTACGGCACTGCTGCCCGGATATGAAGACAGCATTATTGGCAAATATATTATTCATAGTGGAAATGTTTAAAAGTATTTTAGATTTACCTGACTGAAATCAGCCATTCAGTTCTGAAATTATGAGGAATTTCCTCTCAGAAGCCCCTTTAAGAAGTTTTCAAAAACGGCACAAGGTCACTATCAAATCTCCCTATTATTTCTGCTTTGCAGAAATGACTTTTACATGTTATAGCATTTGATGTTCTCTTGGGAGAATGAAATGTTCTTGAATGATTTTGTCGAGTTCCAAGGGATGAAATATTTGTCCTCTCAAAGGGATTTGCGTGCTTAAAATATGTACAAGTCTTTGCTGTAAAGCAGAGATATTCAGATAAGATTCAGATAAGCAGAGATATTAGGTGGCGTATAGTAATTAGATAAATACACTAGAAAGTAAGATTTATTGTAAATATTTGAAATGGATAGAAAAAAAGGGAGTGATATTCGGAGAATTTGATTTTTGGCCGTTTTGGAAGGGGCTTTCTCTAGAAAATCCCTGACAATGTCAGAATTGTCTGCTGTTTGATAATGTACTTTCCAAATAGCATGGTCCTTATATCCAGGCAGCAGTGGCCTTTCAAACCGGGGGGGGAGGGGATTGTTTTTATTGACTCACACGGTAGAATACGAAAATTTTAAGATGGTCGTATGAGGCAACGTCAGATTATGCTGCCCAAGAGCAAAAGTCTATGGCCTACCTGTTATATTTCCGATTGATTTCTTTCTGATTGATTCCTACCATGTGCGGTAAACGCCTGCATATAATAAGAACCTACCGCCTGAAATCTTCATTATTTACTCCTTTATGAAAGACATTTTTCAACCTGGTTTTTCATATTTTGACGAAAAAATCCATGGATCTAGTTTTTGACTGTGACAATCCAAAGCATTAATTTGATTATGGTGAAAAAATATATCACAAAAAATATTGCATTTCAGTCATCTAATGGGCCTAAACAAGTCTGATTCAATGACAATGCAAGTGTTCCATCCTCTCACTGTATTCTGATTTTAAACAAAGATATTTAAAAATAGAAAGCAAAGACACATCATTGCAAAGAAGTTTCTTGACAAAATTCAAGAATTTGATTTAAGAACCTGCAGCTTGATTTCATGAATATTACCCATTATTACATAAGAACCAAACAGCTTCGTTTGAAAATTGTAGGTTCTTACGTGTTATTACTCTACATTCATTGCGTGTTATTTTGCATTCTTATTCTTCTAGGCCCAATGTGTGATTTATTATGGTCAGATCCTCAACCGCAGGTAAGGTCTTTAACCTGTTCTAGAATTACACCTATTTTCCTCACTTTGTACCGGGTGTCCCAAAAAAGTACTCCTGTTTAAAGAATCATCAAAAATCAATTATTAAACCTTTGATAAAATTTTCTTTTTGACTTGTTTTGTCAAAGACCCAAAAATATTTATAGATGATATAATGTTTGCTTTTGACACAACAAGGTAGAAAAATTACACGTTGAAAAACTTTACTTTGAGCTATAGTTTTTAAGCAACATACTCAATCTTACCTAAGAGTCCAAATTTTCAGATTTTTATCCCAATTGAAGTCTCCAATGATAGTGCACATTTAATTCAGTCATTAATGACCGAACAAAATGCTTTACATCCACAAAGAAATTGATCTGGCAATCATCAGTGCTTCTTTGCAGTATGATTCAAAACCAGGTAGCCCTAAAAAGAGCTTGAAGTTGCTAATTGTCAAGCCAATTAAAAAATCAGCTAGTCTGGGAAATAATTTGGTCCTTGATCTACTTGACAAAAAAAGAAAATTAAAGATCGGTTGCCAAACTTTGATTTATTCCCATACCTCAAGCATTCTATGCATGGGGAATTTTCAAACATGGGAAGTTCTTTTTGGGCCAACTTCCAGAACCTTCCTACATACATGTACCTAATATGACAATAATTGCTGCCGAAGGCAGCATTACTATTCTTCTGCAATCAGCGAGCGAAATTTGCCTGCCTGCTGTCAGTCTGTCGTCTGGCTATGTAGACGGGCCAGCTCACGGCTGCGGTTCGCGGGCTCGTGGCTGGTGAGCATTTATCCAACAAACAACAACAAAAGTTCTCCAACAAAAGATAATGAGTTCTTCCCACCTACTTAACTACCTAACTACGTCAATGGACGACAAAGGTTTATTGCTGACAATGCAGAACTTAATATTACGGACCACGGAACCATGGACTATAATAGAACTACGGAACCAAGGGCCTTGGACTCGGGAAATAGAAACCGGCGGAGGAGAGTAACTCAATATTCTAAATCATTTACCTTTGAACCATTACCGAACTGTAAATTCAAACATAATACATGTTTCCTCAGCGATAATCATTCAATTGATTTCTATAAAATTGACCTCGCTACAGTCGCATTTGGTACAAATACTAATCGGCAGCGCTCGCTGACTGATGTTATATCTAGTAATAATTTCTTTATTTTAGGCTGGCTTCTTGTCTAGCTAATGCTAATTAATGCCAACCGAAACTTAGATACATCTTAATGATAACTGAATATAGTTTACAAGGATATCAATCTACAGTTATAAAAACCCTAAATTTTTAACATGTTGCTTACACAATCTACAGTTGCAATCAAAATTGTGGCTTTTAATGTTTCTTTTGAAACTATTCAATGTCTGGGATTCTTTTAAGGAAGATGGCATTGCATGCCATATCTTAGATCCAAGAAAACGTGCATTTTCAATACCATACGCTGCTGTGTTTGGTTTTGGTGCCAAATTTTTCTGCCACTACGAAGGTTGTATGGAGTATCTTTCTCTACAAAGATTTGATTCGTGAAACTTGGATTGAGAATTCCTTTGAGTTTTACAAATTTCAGTGGCTAGCAACTGTAAATTTTTGTGGTGAATGGACACTGTATTTGCTTTCGTCAGTCATTCCTCGAAATTTGAACAACTATCTTTGTATGCGATTCTCAAAGCTCACAAAGTTTTCAAAGCTCCTGTTGGTTCCTCCATCCAACGATGTGTTATCACGGAGTTGAAATGAATCTTTGACGGATTCATTCTTGATCATAGCTCCGATATCTTGATCCACACTCAGCTTCATTTTTCATTTCAGTTCAATGTTTGTGTTTTAGGCTGGTAGAAGCCCAAGCAAGCGTGGAGTGGGTACAATGTTTGGTCCAGATGTCACAGCGAAATTCTGCAGAGAGAATAACATAGGTAAGAAAACTCGTAGTTATTAAGTTGTTTGATCAAAGCTGCATTGCGCAGATTTTGCTTCACATGCTGGGTGTGCCAATGATTGTATTCTGTAGGTACTGTTGTTGTGGAGCAGCTTTGCCATTGCACTTGCTACAAGTCTCTGTTTTGGTCCTAGAAGAGAAAAGAGAGATAGAAGAAAGAGCGTTGTATTAGAAAACACGTTGGCTCTCCTTCTTATCTCTCTTTCCGTTTTTTTCTTCTTTTATTTTTCCTCCTCCTCGTTCTTTGGGACCAGAAGAGAAACGTAAGACTTTACTTTCGATTTTCATGTTTCTCATATTTTTTATATCATAATGTGCTTTAACTAAGCATAGGTTCCAAATCTTTAACTCGGCGAAAAAAGGTGGGTGTAAAATTCAATGACCTATTTCTTCTGATTGAATGGCTTGAAAGAAATTTTAGGTACTTATCTATAATTCTACCGTTGGACTTTTCAAAAATTTTGAATATTTTTGGAAATTCCAACGTATCTTACATTTAAACGCATTTGAGGATGTGACGTCATCAAATTTCTAAATCATAAACCAGATGAGTGACAGACTTTTGCTTGATGCCATATTGAAGGCATTCATAAACTATGGTTTTCTTCGAAATTATTTCATGTTACGTCAAACAGTTTAGAAATTACGATGGTTTTACGTTTTTTTGAAAATTTTTCTTGAATTCTTGAAAAAGAAGAAAAACACTCTAATTCTGAAAATATCGAGGATTTCAGAAAATTCCAACGGTAGAATTATAGAGAATTAGCTAAAGTTTCTTTGAAGTCATTCAGTTCAAAGAAATAGGTCACTCAATTTTACACCAGCCTTTTTAAAGATTTGAAACCTATGCTCTTTAACTAAAGGAGCTGTCATAAAGTATGCAACAGAGGGGGGCAGAAGGGATTTCAAATTTCGCCATAAAATTATGTAGCCCATTGCAAGAAAAAGAAACTGTTTACATAGCCCTACATATCTACAAAAAAAATTTATGACCCCAGGGCTTCAAAATGAACTGTGTGATTCGGAAACTTCTTGGAGAAAAAGTTGCTTCACTGTACAGTTCAATGCGCCATTTTCTCAATACCGAATTTGTGGCACAATCGGTACAACGTTTGAAGGCGGGAAAGAACTTTCAGATACCACTGTATTAGAAAATGATATGGAGGGCAATATCAATGGTTCAGAGAGCAGCAAAAATTATGCTGAAAGTGTTTGAAATTATTGTAAAATATCGTAAATAAATAGTTTACCACTTGAAAGAATTTGTTAGCCCAACATTTTCCATCCATTAGTTTTGGTGACCCTGTTAAATCCCTTCCGCCCCCCTCTGTTCCATACTTCATGACAGCTCCCTAAGGATTGGAGGCCTTGTCTTAATGAATCAATGATACGCATTGTAACAACGCGACCAAGATTCCAGAATATAACACATAAATGCACGGCTAAATTCTTTTTCTTCTTTGATCGATTCTTTCTGCCCTACTTCACAACTGCCTTTGCACAAGCTTTCAAACTTTCTCTTTGAACTCTCTGCACTGCACGCCGGTCACACTCTCTGCCCAATCACATTCTTTTTCTTACACGACGCTCGTTCAGTACATCTCGCATTGCGCCTGAATTTCTCACAGTATCTTAAAGCACAACGAAGAAAATGGCGTAATATGTGTGACGCCTTTGCATTGTTGGCTTAGTTCAATCTCTTTGCTTATCATAGACAAATAACAGGAGGATCTGTCAATCACATCAAAAGTCCAAACAGATCAAAATATTTGCAATAAATATCTCCCGTGTGGTCTAGTGGTTAGGATCCGGCGTTTTCACCGCCGTGGCCGGGGTTCGATTCCCCGCACGGGAGCTTACTTTTTGTTCTTTTGCTTTCCTACTTGATTGCACAATGGCCTGAAAAAAGTTTAAAAGCAGAAACACCGCAATACAACAAAAACAACCGCAAATGGTTGAATAAATTTTATGCCAATATTTCGTCCTGCCATGCAGGGATAAGTAATCATTTCTGCATGACATGATGCATTTCTGCATGACATGATGCATTGCGCGTTGGCGGGAAAATCAAGGGCTGTGGACCACGTGAGGTGACGGCCTACTCATATTCACAATCTGTGCAAATCCGTCAAAGTCAAGGAAGCATGCCAAACCATCGCCAACTCTGCCATGCAGGACTTCTTCAGGGCTTGAAAAAAGATCTGAACCTGTGATTTCTATATAGACATTTCAAAACACGTTTACTTTACCAACTTTTTTCCTGTCAAAAAAATTTGTAGTAGTAGTAGCAGTAGTAGCAGTTAGTAGCAGCAGCAGCAGTAGTAGCAGTAGTAGCAGTAGTAGCAGTAGCAGTAGTAGCAGCAGCAGCAGAAGCAGCAGCAGCAGCAGCAGCAGCAGCAGCAGCAGCAGCAGCAGCAGCAGCAGCAGCAGCAGCAGCAGCAGCAGCAGCAGCAGTAGTAGTAATTTATTTTAAGTGGGCTGATAGGGTTTCTAGCTATTTAAAGCTAATTTAGGCCCACTGTGCATGCCTGCATGGGACCCCTAGTTTAACGTCCCTTCCGAAGGACGGCGCGAGGTGAGTTGCGAGGTCAGGCCTCAGAGATCGCCCATCCGGAGTTTGACCTCACTCGACCGATCTTAACTTCAGTCACCTGACGGAAACTGTTTAAGCCACTCACCCGCGACTTCAACATATCAAAGACATTGATATTGAAGTCAACCTGCATCACAGTGGCCTTACAAACTGAGTACAACAATTTCGGGACACCCTCCTGTAGAAAAGTTGAAAATATAACCTGCTTTACATCACCCTTGCTACGAAGAAACTCGTCTTTCCTCATTTCATTAAGCTGAACCTAGTTTCAGTATTCACAAGCTTGGCTGCGTTTTCAGCTGTTTCTCTCAATATTCTTATCACCTTGAGACTGAAATGGTAGCAATTTTTGTCAAGTAGGTTTGTCTATTATCATTTATCACATCATGTATCATCGATGTATCATCTTGGAACCCTCCGTGTTTCCTTTGGGACAATGCAATGAATATAATTTTATTTTCAATCCTTTGCAGATTTCATAATTCGAAGTCACGAGGTAAAAGATGAAGGTTATGAAGTAGCACACAATGGACAATGTATTACAGTTTTCTCTGCTCCAAATTACNCGTTTTCAGCTGTTTCTCTCAATATTCTTATCACCTTGAGACTGAATTGGTAGCAATTTTTGTCAAGTAGGTTTGTCTATTATCATTTATCACATCATGTATCATCGATGTATCATCTTGGAACCCTCCGTGTTTCCTTTGGGACAATGCAATGAATATAATTTTATTTTCAATCCTTTGCAGATTTCATAATTCGAAGTCACGAGGTAAAAGATGAAGGTTATGAAGTAGCACACAATGGACAATGTATTACAGTTTTCTCTGCTCCAAATTACTGGTACGTAACTTTGTAATGTTACTGCATAATTTTAGTTTGGACTGTCGACGTCAGGCCAGTGGACGTTCGCTTGCTATTCAATAGAAGTTCATTTGCTTTGAGTCTCGACGATGTGGATCATTTACCAAGTGACACAAAGAACTTCACGAGCTGGATCATAAGCTTTGTGTCTTTGTGTCATTATGTAGGCGAAAGGCTTGGCTATCTTTTGAGATGTTGCATGGTCACTTGGAGTTCTGATTAGCGTCCAAAAAACCAGATTCAAAGAAAATTGTGAAGCCTACATTTTTCATATGGAGTGAAATGATCACCATCTTATTCCAGTCAACAGTTTGTGGAAAGTTGACGTAGAGATGGATTTGAAGTCACCTGGGGGAGATCTGCCGTTTGCAGAGTGATTAAGATCTGTTCCTTTTTCAACTTTCTCGTTCCAATTCACATTTGAAAGTCGGCGTTTTTTACACCTTCCAAAACATGGACTGGTAATGGAGGGGAAAGGGGGAAAGTACGAGAAACTGGACATACTCCCTGAATCCCTTTTAGTCCTTCTAAGGATAACTCGAAAGAAACTTACCATATATAGAAAGTCTTGTCAGAAACTCATTTAAAAATTAAGCGTCGTTTTTGAAGCAAATATTTTGTGTATCGGGTGACCAAGAAAGAGTGAACTGAGAAAATCTGTTCACAAAGCAAAATAGTCGACCGAAATCTATGATTCAAACGTTTATCATCTGGGCGAATATGCAACTCTGATTAGATGCATCCAAATAATATTATTGTGGTATTATAATATTAACAATATCTCTGATTTAGAGGCAAATTACATGGAGCGTGCTAGCCCGGTAAACCGAGGTGAAGGTTTTCTCCGGGGATCCCGGGGTCAATGGAAGCTACAATGTTTCGTGCACATTCGATTACATGGCAAGCGGGCTGACCCGGTTAGTCGAGACCTCGGAAAGTACCTACCGGCTAGCCCGGCAAAACGGGCTGAAAGTTACACATTCTTCCTATGTGATCGGGCTGGAATTCTCCATGTGATCGTTCAGATCATTTTAGCCCTCTTTGGGGAACCAGCCCGCTTGACCAGGCCAGCCCTTTATGCAATCAGTGCCTTAGCCCAGCTTTTTAGCTACCAAACAGCTCGTTGTTTCGTTGCACTCCAGCTGATCAAATTGATTCCCCGTTTTTGATGAATTTCAACAGATATTATAACTACCTATGTTCACCTAATTCCTTTATTTTGCCAATTTCCCATGTCGATGAAGATAGCAAAAAATAGTGAAGATGTATCCCAGCAATTTAGCTACCGGGTGTCCCAAAAAAAGTACTCCTGTTTAAAAAATCACCAAAAATTGATTATCAAACCTTTGATAAAATTTTCTTGTGAGTTGCTTTGTCAAAGACCCAAAAATATTCATAGATGATCACATGTTTGCTTTTGATACAGTAAGGTAGAAAAATTTCACGTTGAAAACCCTTATTTTGAGCTATAGTTTTTAAGCAAAATACTCAATCTTGTCCAAGAGTTTAAATTTTGAGATTTTTTATCATCATTGAAGTCTCCAATGATAGTGCCCATTTCTTTCTGTCATTTATGACCAAACTAGAAATTTTACATGCACAAAGAAATTGATCTGGCAATCATCAGTGCTTTTTTTGCAGTATGATTCAAAACCAGGTAGCCCGAAAAAGAGCTAAAATTTGCTCATTTTTGAACCAATTACAAGATCAGCTATGTCTTGGAAAATAATTTGGTCCTTGATCTACTTGACAAAAAAAAAAGAAAATTGAGGATCGGCCGTGTAATCAAATTTTGGTGATTTTTCGAATGGGAGTACTCTTTTGGGACACCCGGTACTAAATAACGTTTGAATTGCTGATTCTTGATGAGTAGCCTTTATGCGTGAAAAGTTTTCTTGGTTCACTTTTTTTTGTCATCCAATGTGAATCAGATACCTTGAATACTGTCTCGTTTCATTTCTAGCGATCAAATGGGCAACAAAGGAGCTTTCATCACATTAGATAAAACACTCAAACCCAAATTCACATCATATGCTGCAGTTGTAAGTATGCTAAAATTTCCTAGCTCCTACCGGATTAAAGGTCCTTTGCATAAGAAATTTCAACCCGTTATGAGTTTGCTTATTTTGCCTTACATTTACTTGAAATCTCAACACGGGCTGAGTTAACTATTGTAACCATTGTAACTATCCTTAGTCTTTATACAAATCGTATTTTAAATGAATTTATGTTTTATTGGCACTATCGACGTGCAACACGCACAACAACTTTGTTTTCTACGGGCTGAGTTACGTGGCATGAGATAAATGGGGTTGCCAGCAATAGAAGCAGAAATGCGAGCCCCATCCCCTCCGAACATTTAAATGATTGCGGAAATAGATTCGATATCTGTTGTTCTCATTCTAATCTTTGATTTCAACACGCCCCGAGCTGAAAAACTTTTCAACCCGTGCTGAAATTTCAACACGGATTGAGTCGCCGAGTTGAGTTGAACCAGTGGTGAGTTTCAACTNTTCGAATGGGAGTACTCTTTTGGGACACCCGGTACTAAATAACGTTTGAATTGCTGATTCTTGATGAGTAGCCTTTATGCGTGAAAAGTTTTCTTGGTTCACTTTTTTTTGTCATCCAATGTGAATCAGATACCTTGAATACTGTCTCGTTTCATTTCTAGCGATCAAATGGGCAACAAAGGAGCTTTCATCACATTAGATAAAACACTCAAACCCAAATTCACATCATATGCTGCAGTTGTAAGTATGCTAAAATTTCCTAGCTCCTACCGGATTAAAGGTCCTTTGCATAAGAAATTTCAACCCGTTATGAGTTTGCTTATTTTGCCTTACATTTACTTGAAATCTCAACACGGGCTGAGTTAACTATTGTAACCATTGTAACTATCCTTAGTCTTTATACAAATCGTATTTTAAATGAATTTATGTTTTATTGGCACTATCGACGTGCAACACGCACAACAACTTTGTTTTCTACGGGCTGAGTTACGTGGCATGAGATAAATGGGGTTGCCAGCAATAGAAGCAGAAATGCGAGCCCCATCCCCTCCGAACATTTAAATGATTGCGGAAATAGATTCGATATCTGTTGTTCTCATTCTAATCTTTGATTTCAACACGCCCCGAGCTGAAAAACTTTTCAACCCGTGCTGAAATTTCAACACGGATTGAGTCGCCGAGTTGAGTTGAACCAGTGGTGAGTTTCAACTTGGCCTCCTTTATGTAAACGCGATGAAGGCCTACACCGTCAACCGATTAGAAACTCAGTACATGTTGAACTCAGCACGGGCTAAAATTTCTCATGTAAAAGGCCTCTCATTCTAAAACATGTATCCACTGTGGTTTCTATTCCATGGGAATTCTGATAACCTTTCCGTTTCCTACGTTTTAGAAAGTCAAAGTTTCACCCTCGGAAATCTCAATTTCCCAGTTTTGAAATCTGCAGGCAAATCTTCAGTTAGAATTGTTTGTAGTCCCCAAGTTGCTTACTTGTTGATTTATTTTTATTTAGTTTATTTCTATTGAGGATCTATAGGCATCTAATTTTCACTGTGATTTGTTCGTATGCTCAAGAGGACCGAACGAAAGGCAAGATAAAAAAAAGATTGTTTTTAGATCAAGGGAAAGAGAACTTTCAGTTGACATAAATTTGCCAAGGAGAATGGTGAAAATGCTTTTAATTTCCTGTGCCATAGGTTGATTTTGAGAATAATATCGCAGAATTAGACCTCAAACTTAAGTAGCTCTTGATCGAGCCCTCGCCGAAAATGAGTCGATCGTTTTCATGAAACTTGCTTGCAGCGGCAAATCAAAACTTAAAGGAACTGAGCCAAAGGCTTCTTAATCCTTGCATTATCCTCGGGAATTTCTTTGGTTTAATTTCAATAGCGATTAAATCACAACTTTTGTTTCATGATTGAAAAGAAGTTGATATTGGTGATGAGCGCACTATATATGCGGACGCAGTGCCTTTAACCTTTTAATGTGCGTGATATGATTCGTTAATGTGATTGAATTTCTACAAAACTAAAACTTTTCCTCTTCTTTCGTAGCCTCATCCTGATGTCAAACCAATGGCTTATGCGAATTCACTGATGTCAATGTTTGGTTTCATGTAATATTGCAATTCACCACTCAACTTCGAAATGATATCATGCCAATGGTCTGCAAAAGGATGAGTCTTCTTTCCATTTTTCATCAATGTTCAATCAGATATTTTGTCCCTGCTGGAATCAGCCAATTTGATCTCTCGTGGATGACTGGAAATCTAATGCATTGGTACAAAATCAACAACTCTCAAATGTCAATGACGTTTTCCGCATCCTGACTCTATGGTCATTCCATCATCCTGCATGATGCTACGTATCCAATAGCATGGGATTAAACCTTTATGAATGAAATTCAACGATGATGATTACAGATCAAAACATTTGGAAAAGTTTGTTATAACTTTCAAATTCTTTGTAATATTTGATAAAGTTAAAGAAAGGAGCCTAGATTTATGCCTTTAAATGGGTATATCCCATTTAACAGAAGAAAAACCGCTGTCTTTATCCATTATTGTTTAACTCCGGGCTAGTGGAATTTATTTTGGGTCGAATGAAGTCTCAGCTTTGTGAAACATACACAAATTTGAAAATGCTGTTTGAAATAGTGTAAAGATATGCTTTGTGGAGTTGCATCAAGTACCCAAATTAATTATCCTAGCAACAGCTTTGTATTACCAAAATTGTAATGCTCTCAAATATGTTTTCTTTTCGGTTTTTTAAAGTTTGGAAACCTGTATTAGGATTCCCCAATACTAGGTTGCCGTCTCCGTTGCTCCATTTTCATGCGAGAAAATTACGGACCACGGAACCATGGACTACAAAACTACGGAACCAAGAACCATGGACTACAGAACTAGAAACCGGCGGAGGGGAGTATACGAGAACAGCGTTTGCATCAAGGTCCTTTAAAACAGCGAATAATTTCTAGAATGCTATTTAAAATGCAATATTTTGGAAAGGAGCTTTTGAAAACGCATCATTTTCATGGAAACACCAAAAACGGAGGGAGTTATATGAAATTGATGACGCCCTTTTAATCGTTTGGTCCATGGCACTTGTAATGGGCAGATAGCCTAGGACTATGGTCACAGTATGATGGTACGATTTGAAAATAGGACAAATTGTAACGTATAGGCCTCTGTTCACACAAAAATGGCACTATTGTGTAGGCAGAATTGAAAACTGCATAATTTGAGAACTGAACTCTGAACGCCACAATTTGAAGACGGCGTCGTTTAAACTCTCGAAAACGATGAAAGTGGCACATTTTGGGATGCTTTCAAATAAGGCTGATTCATTCTTTCATCGATATAAATTTCTTTGTCGTCAAAATCCAGCCTTTTTGCTTTGCCTCGGAGATTGTAAAGATTTTGAATTGTCAAATTTCGTGCTGGTTTCAAATTGTGCCGGTATACCAATTCATTTGCTGCAAAACCTGGGAGAGTTAGAGCCGGTGCTAGAGAATTAAATGTTTTATTTGAGTACTTTATCATGTCATAGTTATAAACAAATTTCACTAAATACAACAGTTCAAATAAGAAGCAACAAAACTCTTTTTAAAATTGTTAATGAGAAGTTAACGAAAATCTAGATATGCAATCATAATTTTTACATCTGTGTGTAAAATAGCAAAGATCTGCAGCACAAAACGGAATTTCCGAAGTGATGGAACTGAATTCCTCATTAGAATTCACGGAATATTTGCGATAACGCAAAATCATTGAGACAGAGTTTAATATTACCGAATAGACTTAGATAGATGATTGATCGATATTGATTGATTGCTTAGAGAAGCGTCTAGCATAGGTTCCAAATCTTTAAAAAGGCTGGTGTAAAATTGAGTGACTTATTTCTTTGAACTGAATGACTTCAAAGAAACTTTAGCTATTTCTCTATAATTCTACCATTGGGCTTTTCTGAAATCTTCAATATTTTCAGAATTAGAGTGTTCTTCTTCTTTTCAAGAATTCAAGAAAAATTTTAAATAAAACTTAAAACCATCATAATTTCTAAACTGTTTGACGTAACATGAAATAATTTCGAAGAACACCATAGTTTATGAATCTATACAATATGGTATCAAGCAAAAGTCTGTCACTCATCTGGTTTATGATTTAGAAATTTGATGACGTCACATCCTCAAATGAGTTGAAATGTAAGATACGCTGTAATTTCGAAAATATTCAAAATTTCTGGAAAGTCCAACGGTAGAATTATAGATAAGTAT
>REGL01000540.1:104116-129138 GCA_004194395.1 Aurelia aurita complex sp. Pacific | reverse complement strand
TAAAGAGAATAAATGTATAAATTCTCAGCATATGCAGACTTGATCCTCACCAAAAACTGAAGAGATATGCAGAAAACAAGCGGAGAATGGACCACTTTTAATTGTATCAATGTCACGACTTGCTTGTCTTGCGTCTGACTTGATCGATGGCAGCTAGAAATAGAAGAGGTATAGAAAGAGCGATTGGCGCCATCCAACGATGCTATGTAGGACGTGAAAACAGTCATCCCACTAAATCATAAGCAAAGCTTGTCAAACTACACGACCTTTTATCTTTGATTTATTAACTTGTGGGAAAGATAAAAAGAGAAATGGCCCGCGCACTTTTGAGGTAATCAGCTTGGATGGGTTGTTGGTTTTTGACTTTTGAATGAATTTTTCGTTCTTTAGTATATGCTGCTATCCTGCAAAACAACCACCTTTTGCAGATCTGGGGGCAAAAAGGCGCTGGCCTTCGTTCGTGGCGAAAACATTACTCAGTGCCCCTTTTTCAGCCAGGTGCATCCCTTACTTTCTGGTATGAAGCAGAAAGCTACTTCTACTTTTTCTGTCGGGATCAGTAGTGGAATCTACTCATTCACGGAGTAGTTTGTTAGAAGAACGAACGAATAGTAGTTTAAAAATGTCAGCGTTTCTTTGCTGAGTTTCATCCAGTAGCGGCACCATGGGGGGGGGGAGGGGCCTGGAGACAGGAGTCCTCCCATTTATCTGTGAGGTCGGTTTACCAATTCGTCTAAATCCGAAGAGAAAATTTTTTATAACAAGGCATCTAGGCCAAGAAGGCCTCTAACCTAGGAATGGCTAGGTAGTTAGATCTTGAATTTTGAGGGCAGAAAGGTCGTTTCTTAGCAAACAACAAGGGCGTTTCCCGAGGGCAAAATAGGCGTGAAGGCTAAATGGGATTCGCCCCCGGACCCCCATTATAATTCGTCCTCTCCAGTTTTCGGCGGTTGGCGCCGCCACTGGCTTCATCATGCACTTCGGCAACTGCAACCCATCTTTATAAACTGTCCCGTCTCTAGGCTTTGTCTACTGCTGACAATAAACTTGAGATTTCTGTGTAAAATACACTTCAAAAACCTTTATTTTCTCACCCTAATGCAGGCAAATAGCAGCAGATACCTTGCTAATCAAAATATTTTCTGTGGCTTTGAAATAGAATTAGACAGTGCAACAAGGTTTTTCATAACGATTTAAAAAGACAGCTGGATTTCGAGCCACAAGTTTTTGATTTGTTTGTTAAGCACACGAAAGCCCTCTCTTGTATACTAAAATATTGCACTTCCATTTTAAGACACCCCCATAACGACCCCGCTGAAACCATACCCCACCAAGGAAAGGGATATCCCGTCAAGTGTCATGCATCTTTAACACTAATTGGGACGCCTTGTTTTTGTTGTTTCTCCACTGAAATTTTCGCTTCCCCGTCAAATTCATATGAGTTCCATCAATCATAATAGCCGAAATTTTGCCTTTTCCCGTCATGATATTTTTAATCCCCGTTGTAAAGGTATAATTTCATAATTTCTCCTCTATATCTTCAATGTCCGGCGGGGTCTTTACTGGGGAGGGGGTGCTTTAAGTGCATGGGATGAGGGTGTTAGATATAAGGTGCACTGGAGGCTGGTTTGAATCAAGCTCTTGCCAAAAGGGGTGTGGTATTAGCGGTAGGGTTCATAAGGGTCTGGTCATTTGAGCTAAGCAATTTTCACCATTAGGGGAGTCAGACATTATTTATTCTTCCATATTAATGAACCAAGGAAGAAATGTTGTTGAAATTTTGCTGCATTCTTATTTCAGCAAGAGCTGTAAGATTAAGGACCAAGTAATATCAAAGTTTGGCCTTTTAAAAGGGGGCACCAATTAATTGCCTCCTACTTTATTCCAACGTTAAAATGAAACAGTTCTCTTTTGCTTATCGTCTTTTTAGGCTTAGGAGGCATGGGGCTTGGGGCTACAGCCCCCTTATCAGGTAAAAATGTCAGGCTCCATTTGGGCAGCTTTCTCTCACTGAAGCCATCATGTTCGGGGGAAAATCCCAACCTCGTACCCAGTGACAATGAATTTTCCGTAAACTGTAATCTGTTGAGGTCTAGCCTCCTATTGAGAACAACAGATACCCTTGTGAACGAGGTTGGGAAAATCCATGATGAGGCTCCGTCTTGTTGGGCATCCCCTACGCCAATAAAAAGTTGGAAACTTTCATTCAGTACTAAGTTAGCTTTTAAGCGACACAGTAGACTGTCATTTAAGTTGATTAAAACGAGTCAGTGGTTGTTTATTGCCAGTTATTCAATAAACTGGTTTTTGGGACACCCAGTAATGCTGCGGTCAAGAAGTCTCCTGGTGGTACAAATCTTGAAGATAGCTTTGCAGACAGGAGCCATGTTATTCCGGGGCTCAAAGCTATCTTAAATTAGTGGTCTGCTGAAACGAGTCTGGACGTGGCAATGATGGTCCTGGGTGTATTTGAAAATGGCAACGCTTCTGTGATGATGACATTAGTCTCATTTCGTCAATGCACTCATCTCCTCTGTAAGGTGGCTCTGGTGGCTTGTACGGTTTCTTGTGTTTGGGCCCAATCATTGAAATAAATGTTTCTTGTGGAGCTTCTTAATAATGGCTCCGGCTCCTGGTTTCCTACGTATCTGAAACTAAGAAGGATTGAACATGTCGAGCATTTTTTTAGTTGCGAAAATTAGAATGCTGATAATTTTAGCGTCCTCGTATTTCCAAAGAAAGTTGAATAAACGGCATTCATGCAGCAGGAGGGATTTAGGTTTGTCTCTAAAGTGGCTTCCCTGAAATTGGCCGTAGCTGACGAAGCTACTCTGAACCTGAAAAGAAAAAGTGCCGAAGAGCAAATTGCATGGAACATTTCAGACCCCGTTTACACTATGCCGGTACGAAACGAATACGGCATCAAACTGTGCCGTATTGGTTTTTCTGTTGAAACGGAATCACCGTTTACACTATACCGGCACAAAATGAATACGATTGGTTTTGACCATGCGCAGAGCGAGGATTAGTCAAGGCGCATGCTCTCAGTTGCCAAATTATCGCCTCTATGTGAATCCGACATGAAATGATGCCGTATTCGCCGTTTACACTATGCCGGTAGAGTGACGAAGTCAGTTAGCATGCCGTATTCATTTCGTGCCGTATTCTGTAAACGGGGTCTCAAGTCAATTGAATTTTCAAATCTAGATAGCCCTTTTATTATAAAACAACAGTTCTTTTGTGAAAAAATGACCCACTTGACTTTCCCCTAGCTTTTTGGTGACGTACTAAACTTACGATTTTCAACCTAGTTATCGCTATTACCACCTTAACATCCCCGACCCCTCAAACCAGTTCGAGCAGCAAGGAAGGTGGTGGTTAAGCTAGTAGTAGCGATAACTAGTACGAAAATAGTAAGTCTAGTGACGCGACCGGTAGGATGAAAGAAGCTTTATTGGTTTTTGGGACAGACACAGCTAATTATTAGGAACACATTCTATTACATTAATGTCGTATCTTCTCCAGACAAACCTTAATTTTATTTGTATCCATTTTCATGAATTAGACTAATAGTATGATTTGATTTCCTAAATCAATGCTTAGACTTGGCTCTCACCTCTTGCGTTGGTGGATGAGAAAAATTTTCTCGTTCAGTTTTGCCCTATTCCCTATTCAATGGACTTCTTTAAAGTGAGTTGACGGAGATGAATAGCTAACTCAAGAGCTCCATGTGCAGTGCAAGTTTAAAATTAGCCTATTGCATTTGATTATTTCATCATGTGCGCAGATATTGTTTAGCTAGAAAAACTATAGCGTGCGTAGGCGTTTCCTTTGTCATGTTTATATAGATTACTCCATTTGGTTGCGTTCATTCACTGAAATGTTTTTTTTACGCAAAGATGCATCCATTTGCTTCTTGCTGAAACAAAATTCACATGCTACCAAACTACTAAATTGAATTTATGCTCATTATTTTCGATAAGAAAACGCTACGAGAACCTGTAGTTGTCTCTTCAAGAAAAATTAAGAAATTCGACCATGTGAGTCAGAGAAAACGTGGGATGTTTATAAGCTATATTTCGAAGAAAAAACAGGTCAGACCGGGTTAGTCAAAGTTTAGTATTGAAGAAGAAAGATCAAATTAGTTATAAAAATTTAGTTTGTTGAAATCGATCATTTCTTTCCATATTTATCAGCGACTTTGTCATATTGTACCCTGGGTACCAGCCTGTTAGAGAGGCTGGTACCCAGGGTAGTCATATTGTTATTTTGGTAAAAAGGTATTGTCTTTTAAAGCATAGGACTCAGATCTTTCAAATCTTCAAAAAGGTCGGTGTAAAATTCTATCGCATTTTCTTTGAATTGGATGGTTTGAAAGGAACTTATCTTACTTTGCTGTAAATCTGCTGTGGACATTTTTTGATATCTTGATTTTTTTCAAAATGGCGGCAATTTAACTATTTTTGAAAAAATTCATGGACAATTTTGAAAAAATTTAAATCATCGTAAATCCTAAACTAGTAGAGGAAATATTATATAACGTTAAAGGAACCCATAGTTTATGAAGGTCTACAATATGGTGGCAACCAGAAATCTGTAGCTTTTCTAGTCTAGGATTTAGAAATTTGATGACGTCATAGTCTCAAATTTAATAAAATGCTGCCATATTGAAACTAATGAAGATGTCAATAAATTGCGACGGCAGATGTACAGCAAAAAACCCTTAGTTCCTTCCAAGCCATTTATTGCAAAGAAAACTGCCATAGAATTTTACACTGACCTTTTTAAAGATTTGAGCCCTGTGCTGTCTTTAAACGAACTTTCTGCTTCCTAGCAATGCCATTTGAATGGATGGTCTCCCGATAAACAACAATGATTTTTCCTTTTGTACACAATCCATGCTTTGGTTCAATTTTTTGGAGAGAAACAGCATGCTTGTCATCATTTAGAAGTGCAAACGTGCATGAAAAGAACCGAATTGAAGCCCTATTTTAGGATTGTTGTGGATTGTGATATATGAATGATTTTGCTAATATCGCTCGTAATTATGGAGCAGAAAGTCCAATTTCAACCAAACAGACTTTCCTATCTAAGTTAGCCTGTTTCCTATGCAATGAACTTTCAGAAACGAATTTGCAAAGTATACACGGTCGACTAGAGCTTGGTTTTTCAATTCTATCACCAACCCAATTAATGAAAAATATAATTTTTGTTTATGATTTGGTTCTTTCTTGAATATCTTGATTCAAAAAACAAGTTTTCGATGAATTTCGATAAAAATGTGAAGTTTATTTTTATGAACAGTTAAGAGACTCTACAAGAAACGTTTACTATTAAGAATTGGGTCATCACAAGAATCAGAGCCAGCATCGGTTCCAAATCTTTAAATCGGCATAAAAAAGGTGGGTGTAAAATTCTATGACCTATTTCTTCTAACTGAATGGCTTAAAAGAAACCTTAGCTACCTATCCATAATTCTACCGTTGGAATTTTCAGAAATCTTGAATATTCTTTTAAATCACAGCATATGTTACATTTCAGCTCATTTGATGATGTCATCAAATTTCTAAATCATAAACCAGAAGAGTGACAGACTCTTGCTTGATACCATATTGTAGACATCCATAAACTATGGTTTTTTTTGGAAACTATTCCATGTTGTGGTAAACAGATTAGAAATTACGATGGTTTTAATTTTTATTGAAAATTTTTCTTGAATTTTCGAAAAAGAAGAAACACACTCTTATTCTGAAAATTTTGAAGGTTTCAAGGAGGTCCAACGGTAGAATTATAGAGAAATAGCTAAAGTTTCTTTGAAGCCATTCATTTCAAAGAAACAGGTCATTGAATTTTACATCAGCCTTTTGAAAGATTTGGAACCTATGTTATCAGAGCCAAGTTTCTTGCAAAAAATTAGTGTTATGGTGTCAATATAGAAGCAAGGATATTGGACATGTGAAAATAGATATGACAAATTTATATCTTTTCTTTATACGTCAGATAGAAGATTCAATCGAACATTGAAACTTATTTTAGGGACATCTGGTTGGTAGTCGAGTTGATGCAACTGCACTCAGTATCAACCAAGGAAAACCTTGTAGATGAGAATATTGGATCAGCTTTTTCTTTTTCTCTTTTTTTATTCAATTTAAAATTTTTACAAAGAAACTACTTAACGCACTACGTACGAG
The DNA here is from genome assembly GCA_004194395.1 of Aurelia aurita complex sp. Pacific. Taxonomy (NCBI): domain Eukaryota; kingdom Metazoa; phylum Cnidaria; class Scyphozoa; order Semaeostomeae; family Ulmaridae; genus Aurelia; species Aurelia aurita complex sp. Pacific. The sequence goes on along the minus strand of REGL01000540.1, from coordinate 122,947 downwards.
CTACTTTACTACACTACAAGGACGATACCACGGAGTGCAAGAGACCATGATAACTCCGCAGTCATTAACATAGAGAACGTGTAACTAAATTAAAATTAAATGTACAGCTACGAATAGACATGAACAATTTCTACTGATAAATACCAAGGTTCGTTTCACATTGTATGTCGAGCTAACTTTGGGCAATCAGGTCTTATTCACAAGAATGGGTGAACTGGAGATTCAATTTTCAAATTAGAATGGATTTGTGCCCATAACATACAATGTGAAACAAACTTACACCAAAAAGAAAGAGAAGCAAAGGGACTCGGGGACTATGAAATGTAAACAAACGCTGTGAATTTCCTTAGTTAAATCAGCTCGTCTTGAACATACATTTTCTTTCAAATCTGAATAACAAGTCCTGTGTTTCTTATGTTTTGGCTGCAAGAAATATGATGTAGCCTTTTTGTTGTGCTCTGGGTACCAGGGCAGACAAAGAAATTGAATTTTTCTATCACCATTTTTCCCCATTCTTAATTTTTGAGGCCCTGGTATCCAGCTTATCTTTACTACTTTTATAGATACAGTTCTTGTGGACATGAAGATCAAAATGTTTGCCAGAAAGAGAGTTATATTTTGCTGTGTCCAGAAAAAAGTACTCCCGTTTGAAAAATCACCAAAATTTAACTGCAAGGCCGACCTCGAAATTTCTTTTTTTGGCCAGTAGATCAAAAACGAAATTATTTCTCAGATGAGCTGATTTCGTGATGGCTCTATGAAATTAACAAATTTAGCTCTTAGGGCTACCTGGTTTCGAAGCAAATTGCAAAAATCATTGATAATTACCAGATTAATTTCTTTTCGTGTATTAGGCTTCTAATTTGGTCACAGACGTCAGAAAGAACCGCAAACCATCATGGTAGACTTGAAGGATGATGAAAAATCTCAACAGCATGACTCTTTGGCAAAATGTAGTAGTAGTAGTAGTAGTAGTAGTAGTAATTTATTTTAAGTGGGCTGATAGGGTTGTGCATGCCGCATCCAGACATGGGACCCCTAGGTTAACGTCCCTTCCGAATGACAGCGCGAGGTGAGTTGCGAGGTCAGGCCTCAGAGGTCACCCATCCAGAGTTTGACCTCACTCGAGCAAGCTTAACTTCAGTCACCTGACGGAAACTGTATAAGCCGCAAGGCCACTTACCCGCTAATGTACGATGCTGCTCAAAAAGTATGGCTCAGAATAAGGTTTTTGAAAATTGTCATTTTATACCTGTAAGCAATGAAACAGACATTTTATCATCTTTTTTAAATACATTTGGATCATTGACAAATGAGATCAAAATGAAATTTTTATGATAGGTGTCATAATTGAGTCTTGGTGATTTCCTAAACGGGAGTGTCTTTTATTGGGAAACCTTTTCTTTATTCATATAATATTACAATAACTATTACATACTACTGCACGTTCCTAATTACTATACAACACTACAGGGACGATACCAAGGGGGGCGAAAGACAATGGCTACCCCATGGCCAATTTATAAAGACATGCAACGTTTAACTAAATACAACTACACTACGAACAATAATCAAACCGACCAGTTTCGTGGATGAAGCGTAAAATCAATTTGAGTATATCTCATAGNTCAGAGGTACAAGAGCTTGCATAACATCAAGAGTACTAATAACAGCCATTTATGTTTCTTGTACCAAGGTTAATCTGAAAGGAAAGGAAATAACTTCTGAGATCAGAGGACAAACAGTCTGCAAGGTTTCATCAGCCTAACTGACACTCTGACCATTCAAGCCAGTTTTTACTGGCATTCTCAGATGGGTGTTATGTTTTTGTTATGAGACCTGGATTAGTGCCAAAAGAACAGCAAGGAGTGTGGGACTCATCATTTCATTCATCAAAGCTAACCACCAAATTTTGCATGTGCTTTAGTTCTACTGTCAATAAAGAGCAAAATTTCGTAAATGTCTCCTTATAGATTTAGATTCATATGAAACAACAAAGATGTCTCCAAGAAATTGTAAAAGATTAAGAATAGTTTGTTGACGTAATTGTAAACCTTCAGTCTTGAGTTTGATGGGCCTAAAATAGAAAGAGGCAAGGTTCCAGTAAAATCAAAGCAAAATCCATAGCCTGGGATGAAATTAAAGGAGATGACCATCTTACTTGATGATAACAGCTCGAAGGCACTTCCATTAAAAGGTGAATATCGCTGGGACAGCTCATCAACATCGTCAGTTGCTAGCAACAAATCTTCCCTGCTGGTGTACCCTGCAGCCTGTGTGTACCCAGGTTTTCGGTATACTAGTCTGTAAAATGTCAGCAAAAACAGGTTGAAGCTCACAGCTACCAGATCGCTTATCTTTAGGCAAAAATGTTATGAATTTCGATGCAGTAGACATAAATACTGCTATGGTCTTGAAAGCAAAGACACATCACTCCATCCTTGATTCCCACACAGACAAACTTCCGCCTTTCCTTGCTTAGGCCCAGTCACGAAATCGTCCGATCGTTGCAAGAGATAGTGCAGTTGAGTCAATTGTTCTTGCTCAAGTAAACATTAAACGAGCCCAATAGCTAATATCCAAGCGTCATAATTTGTCCAATCTATTATTAAAATGAACATTTTGCCAACAGATGTTCACATGAAACGAACAGATGCTGGCCTGACGCTTGCTCATCGCAACTGATCTGTGAGATCTGCGTGCGCCTCGGTTTGTATAGTTGAATGATCGCTGTTGCATTGTGGGAAGGTCTGGCCATCCTCCTTGGAGGTCACCCATCCGGAGTTTGACCTCACTCGAGCGAGCTTAACTTCAGTCACCTGACGGAAACTGTATAAGTCGCAAGGCCACTTACCCGCTAATGTACGATGCTGCTCAAAAAGTATGGCTCAGAATAAGGTTTTTGAAAATTGTCATTTTATACCTGTAAGCAATGAAAACAGACATTTTATCATCTTTTTTAAATACATTTGGATCATTGACAAATGAGATCAAAATGAAATTTTTATGATAGGTGTCACAATTGAGTTTTAGTGATTTCCTAAACGGGAGTATCTTTTATTGGGAAACCTTTTCTTTATTCATATAATATTACAATAACTATTACATACTACTGCACGTTCCTAATTACTATACAACACTACAGGGACGATACCAAGGGGGGCGAAAGACAATGGCTACCCCATGGCCAATTTATAAAGACATGCAACGTTTAACTAAATACAACTACACTACGAACAATAATCAAACCGACCAGTTTCGTGGATGAAGCGTAAAATCAATTTGAGTATATCTCATAGTTCAAGTCATTAGAAAGGTCTTGATCACCATACAAAAAAGCTGCGTTAAAGCATCATTTGAAAGATTGGTGATTTGTACAAATGGTTGTAATAATTCAACAATCTCAGCGAGAAGATCTCGACGTTGAGCATCAAAAGAAGGGCAGAGCAACAAAAAGTGCTCCATATCCTCAATACCATCGTTTGTTGGGCACATTGGGTTTATGGTATCCTTACAATTATGCTTGAATTTGTGGAATTTTAACTTGGGAAACCTGGCAGTTGCAACGGATACTACAAAAGAATAAGGGTTCAAAGACACATTTGCACTAATACGCTTTAGTAGTATGATTTTAGAACAAATTTCTTACTATTTAAACGTAAGTTTCTCACAAGAAAATATTGGTTGGTGTAACAAGTCATGGCCCTGATTGTAACTATGTGCCACCCACGAGTATGATTTCCCACGTTTCAAGGAACAATAGCTTGTCTTGGGAAAGCGTACAAGGTAAACTGATAGACCACAAGTTTGAGGCGTTGCTCGATTTCAAATGAGGTGAGTCTTCACACTTTTCTATATGTTGATAGGCTGTGTAAAAAAGCAACTCCGAAAATTAGCAGGAATGTAACCTTTTGCATCTTGGAAACGCAAAATACGGTGCCGCTCTGACCACAGCTAAATCGATACTAACTACATGACAGTCATTGACTTGAGAAAGGAGAATGGGGTCGTGGACTTCAGCTTTTATAAATTACATGTGGGAAGGAGCAAAGACTACAAAAGATTCTTGTCGTATGACCAGGTTTCACACGGTGTTTTTCTTGTGTAGCGTTTTTATATCGTCCGGAAAAAACATTCCCCGCTCGAAAGGCCACTGCTACCTCGATATTAAGGTGATGATATCGTCAAATATACCTATTAATGGTGGATATGCTAAAACATATTTGACTGAAATCGGCCACTCCGTTCAGAAATATGAGGGATTTTATCCAGATCGGCCCTTCAAGAAACCTCCAGAACATGCCCAAAATCACGAAAAAGTTTCCTGATATTTATACTTCTGCCTTACACGGGCCTTACAGCAATGACTTCTAGTTCTACTCTAGCAAGTGGAATCACGTGGTAATACTCCCATGGATGACAAGTGTTAAAGCATGCAAAGGTCATTGCTGTAAGGCAGAAAATTTGGTCGTCAATTTGGGCATGTTTTGAAGGTCTCTTGAAGGGGCATTCTCAAGAGAACCCCTCATAATATCAGAACGAAGTGGCCGATTTCAGTTTCAGTAAATTTTGAAATGGATTTGAACATGTAAACCATTAACAGGTGTATTGCCGATATTATTGCCTCAAAGACCCATAACCATTATTCTTCCTGGTGCCAAAGTCAACTTTCGTGTTATCTAAAAGTCGTTTTTGGCCTAAATTCTCTTTGTTTTGCAGTTCATTCTGCGCACAAAGGATCATGGTTGACAATGGGTCTTTAATATTCAGGGAGCAGTAGCATTTTAAACGGCATTGTTTGTTTTACTCCCCTGGTCGCAGAAAGTCTACTGTTGATAAGGGGAAAACTATTAAAAGAAAACAGGCATCAACTTGGTCTTTTTGTTTTTCTTTCAGTGCTTACTAGTTTTGCCCAGTAGGGCATCTTCAGAGCAACTGATTAATCTAAAGCATCAACCTCTGGTTAATACTTATGGCGTTTTCAGATTGATATTGTGTCTGAACCCCCCGGCACCTACCAAAGGGAGTCCCTCTCCTGGGTATGTAAGCAGTGTGCATTGGCAGTGACCCAAAGGGAGTCCCCCCGGAGTTTATTCAATTTCGAAGAGTTAAAAGAGAGAGGTCTCATCAGGGAAGGGGGCGTAGACACGAAGTCACATGACAAGAATATGAATGATAGCTTTTTAGTTCTTTTACCACATATATATTTTGCTGAATTAACAGACAATTTTACGAATTAAATACACTAATTCGACACAGTTTTCATCCCAAACCATATCAAAAATTAGCATGCAAACTTATTTAGCATTTGCTAAATAAATGGCAAATCTTTGGTAGCCTATGGCATTTGATATAAGTGTGGGGGGCTTGATTTCTCAATTTTGGCTTAGAAGGGAGGGGCCTTTTAGAGAGGGGGCTGAGTAGAGACGGGCTAAATAGAGCTTTCACGGCAAGAACGTTTCAAATGTGATTTGAGTTTAAGTCTTCCCCGTGCAATGCTCCTGCTGTGTTTTCCTCTAAATTATAGAGCGTCATATTGCAATAAATTGTGGCGCAAGCAGAGTATGAAGACGATGCTCTTAAATTTGGATCTTTTGAAGCTTATTCATACCTTGTCGGCCTAAGAGGCGCCAGACACTTGGCTGTTGAGAAACGATAATAGGGGTTGAGCTAACCATAGAATTCACACACTGTCAGGGCACATGATCAATTTGCCGCAGTGAGCCAATTGGCGTACGCACCACGTAAACAATCGTTTAACTGAATGAAGTTATAATGTCTGTGACTTTGAGTTAAGGTGGCTCTACTTATTCAGTGATTATTCTAATGATGATTACTGGTAGATAGGTCATTTCTGCAGGCGTTCTCCATCCTCTTAGCAATTTGCTGTCTGCACGTCGGGCAGTGAGCTGGGTTAAACCTAAGGATTTTGTTAAAAGCAGTCTAATCATTGGGTACAGTACTGTCAAGAAATTCGTTTGGGCCTAGATGAATAAATGACTTTAGTTACTGTATTTGCATTCATATCTTTCCTCTCCTGGTTCACTCTCACGACAGCCTCTTCAATTTCACTCATTGAATTGAATCGATGTTGTTGCTGTCGCTTCAGTTCAGCAGTTGTCNTAAGGTGGCTCTACTTATTCAGTGATTATTCTAATGATGATTACTGGTAGATAGGTCATTTCTGCAGGCGTTCTCCATCCTCTTAGCAATTTGCTGTCTGCACGTCGGGCAGTGAGCTGGGTTAAACCTAAGGATTTTGTTAAAAGCAGTCTAATCATTGGGTACAGTACTGTCAAGAAATTCGTTTGGGCCTAGATGAATAAATGACTTTAGTTACTGTATTTGCATTCATATCTTTCCTCTCCTGGTTCACTCTCACGACAGCCTCTTCAATTTCACTCATTGAATTGAATCGATGTTGTTGCTGTCGCTTCAGTTCAGCAGTTGTCGCGATATATTAGTTCAGGGGTGCGAAACTACACGAAATAATGAATCTGGTTCGCTCTTTGCTTGCTCTTGCTTGCCAGAAGGCTGCGTCGTCCTGGGAACTAGTCCTCAGGCCATGACATTCGAAGTGCCGTAACAGCTTGAAACTTACTGTTTTTCATTCATTTTTGTCATATTATCAATATTTATACATGAAACGCCTTTCAACTTTAAAGCTTAACAAATTAGCAACCTATTAACAAAATTTTAGGGGAAAAATACGATAAATCGCTGCTCTACCAAGAAACCCTGTTATAAGACGAGCGATTGATTCTTGTTCTCGAATGCTGTCAGGGATATCGTTCCAGTGTTTGACACCAGAGAAGTAGAAACTTCGTTTTGCATATTCTAACCTAACTCTGGGACTTTGCAAATCTCTACGATTTCTGGTTCCATACCCTGAAATCTGGGATCTTACAGTGAACTCATGGCGAAGATCGTCGGAACAGAGGTCATACAAAATTTTATACGTCATGACTCCCTGGTCATTTCCGGTCAATATTGCTTATCAATGCAAGTCTGATTTCGAGCTTCGACGAAAAAGCCAAACTCCAAAGGTAGTGCAAGAGAAAGGTTCAATCTTCTCATAGATAAAAATAGATAAACATAGTCGATTTTTCTGTTCGCATATTGACTCTAACAAAAATTTCAACTAAAACACAACATCACTATTACCTACATACCTACATAACCTAATATTTTAGTGGCGTAATTCTGCCACTGCCAATTTACAAACAATCTAAGAATGGATCAGAAACAGCAACACTGTTTGAAGAGCATTACAAATTTGGGGTCAAGGGAAAGTTCGAAAGCATAGGTTACAAATCTTTAAAAANACAAACTTATTCACGGGGATACTATCCTCACAAGAGAACTAAATATTAATATATGCTGATTCATGTAACTGCCATTATCGTTAGGAAGGAAAAGAAAAGAGATTTTGCCCGTCATTTTCACTTGTTTTTGCAGGTTTTTGAAAGGGGCTTTCTGCAGAAAATCTCCCATATCCATGGGAAGGATGACCGATAAAAGCCGGGTAAATTACCGAATCTAATTCAACATACCGGCTGTGAAACAAGACAGTTCTCCATATTATTGCCTTGATATTCAGGGAGCAGCATTTTTTCAAACGCCGTGCTTTTCTTTACTCACTCGATGTGTACTACCACCTATCGACTCATAGTTTTGTCTCTGTAGTTTCAGGTGTAACATGAGATGACGCTAACAGTTCTAGCTGTTTTCTTGGGCCATTCAACCTGGCAAAAGAGAGATACGTGATCAAATACCATTACGAAAATACCAGTTACAAATATGCAGGTGAGCCAGACAAATTTTCATGCTTCGAAAATTCATAGCACCAAAGGGTATTTGATGAATTTGAATTATTCAAAGATGAAAGACCGAAGTACTTTTGTCATTCTTCTCGTGCTCTCATGACCACTGAAAATATGCTGGGTGCGCCAAAATAAACTATGCACTTTTGGCAGGCCACGATAAATCGTACACTGGACCGATTTTGAAGAGATTTATGACTCAATCGTTAGCAGAAAGCCTGAGTTGGATTCTAGGATATTTTGCAAAATTTTCCGTTTTTAGAGCTACATTCGAGTTTTTTTTTAACTTTTCATTTTCCAAAAAATTAAAAATGACCGAAAAGAGTCGATCAAATCTTTAAAAGACGACATGAATGGACCAAAATAAAAAATTTTCAGGGCGATTTGAAGAATTAGACATTGATTAGTGCAACCCTCTGCACGAGCGATATTTCAACGATTGGCCTGTTGCGAAATTCTGTAGTAGTTACAATAAAGTGCCGCCCCAAGCCGTCACAAAATCAAAAATTCAACAAGACTCCATGCTTGCTGGCCTCGTCAGGCTTCCCTGTTTGTCTTTTCAACCCCCTTGATACAGGAACGCAACCTGCACCAAAGCATAAATTCAATGAAATTACAAAAGGAAAGACATTTATTTATGTCCTTGAAAATAATGTTACATTTCTCCCAAGATAGCACGAACTCTCGTACAGCAGATTACAATCAATCGATTTCTAAATCCGAAATCACCACGAACAAGTTTTTTCTTTGTTCATTCATGTCGATTCTATAGAAAACTTGATCAACGTTTTTTGATTGTTTTCAGTGTTTTCGAAAACGAGAATTTAAAGAAACTCGCTCAACAAGGACAGATAATGTNTTATTCACGGGGATACTATCCTCACAAGAGAACTAAATATTAATATATGCTGATTCATGTAACTGCCATTATCGTCAGGAAGGAAAACAAAGTAGATTTTGCTCGCCATTTTCACTTGTTTTTGCAGGTTTTTGAAAGGGGCTTTCTGCAGAAAATCTCCCATATCCATGGGAAGGATGACCGATTAAAGCCGGGTAAATTACCGAATCTAATTCAACATACCGGCTGTGAAACAAGACAGTTCTCCATATTATTGCCTTGATATTCAGGGAGCAGCATTTTTTCAAACGCCGTGCTTTTCTTTACTCACTCAATGTGTACTACCAGCTATCAACTCACAGTTTTGTCTCTGTCGTTTCAGGTGTAACATGAGATGAAGCTAACAGTTCTAGCTGTTTTCTTGGGCCATTCAACCTGGCAAAAGAGAGATACGTGATCAAATACCATTACGAAAATACTAGTAACAAATATGCTTAACAGGTGAGCCAGAAAAATGTTCATGCTACGAAAATTCATAGCACCAAGGGTGTTTGGTGGATTTGAATTATTCAAAGACGAAAGACCGAAGTACTTTTGTCATTTTTCTCGGGCTCACATGACCACTGAAAATATGCTGGGTGCGCCAAAATAAACTATGCACTTTTGGCAGGTCACAATAAATCGTACATTGGACCGATTTTGAATATTTATGACTTACTCTTTAGCAGAAAGCCTTTGGATTCTAGGATATTTTGCAATTTCTTAAAATTTTCGTTTTCGGAAACACTAAAGATGATTAAAAAGCGTCGATCAAATTTGTTAAAGATTCAACATGAATGGACAAAAAGAAAACTTTTTTAGGGTGATTTGGGGATTTAGAAATTGATTAGTGCAAACTTCTGCACGAGCGATATTTCAACGACTGGCCGCCCCAAACCATCACAAAATCAAAATTCAGCAAGACTCCATGCTTGCTGGCCTCGTGGTGCTTCCCCGTTTGTCTTTTTAGCCCCCTCGACACAGGAACGCAACCTGCACCAAAGCATAAATTCAATAAAATTACAAAAGGAAATACCCTATCCTTGTAAATAATGTTACATTTCTCCCAAGATAGCACGAACTCTCGTACAGCAGCTTAAAATTAATCGATTTCTAAATCCCAAATCACCACCAACAAATTTTCTCTTTGTCCATTCATGTCGATTCTTTAGAAAACTTGATCGATGTTTTTTGATTGTTTTCAGTGTTTTCGAAAACGAAAATTTTAAGAAACTCGCTCTAGCTCTAAAAACTGAAAACGAAAAACTTTGCAAAAAATCCTGGAATCTAATTCAGGGTTTCTGCTAAAGATAAAGTCATAAATCTTCCAAATCGGTCCTGTGTACGATTTATCGTGGCCTGCCAAACGTGCATAGTTTATTTTGGCGCACCCGGCAGGTAAAATGGACTTTACTAAACTTCTTGGTTGCGAAATGCCTGAAAAAGGGCCTGAAACACTTGATCAAATCGTTAGGAATCTCCTCACACAGAATACTGCAAAGGGCATTGCACATTGCACCTCTCCGAGGCGTTATGAGAAATACATTTTCAAACGTATATTTAAGTTTTTCAATCCCATGGCAATAATTGTGTGGACAATATCTCTCACCCATGAAAAAGTATACCTTGTTAATTCTTCATTGTACTGTACGAGAAGTTACTTCATGATTTTATCAAGTGATTTAGGCCTTTTCTGGCGATTTGCAGCCATGAAATTTTCGGACGGTAAAGGTTTGGGAGAACGATTTTTTGTTCTTATGTCAAGGAAAGGATTTGATCAATACGCTGTAAATATTGTTTCCATTATTTCAAAAGGTGTCTGAAACTTTCATCCAAAGTTTTTTGTTCTACAGTTTTCCATCTGAAACATGTTAATATCAATGTACTGCAACGTTTTCGAGTCGTGCTTGTACGCTAGTTATTTCAATGTATGTAGGATGGTTTATTTCCACTGATAACATTCAGAGAACAATTAAATAAAAATCTACTGATAACAGCACTGACAGGTTGAAGTCAAGGCTAGCAGAACATTGCTCTAAACATGACATCTGATTGAATTTTAAGGCTGGAATTAATTTTTTCTTGTCACAACAGGCCTTTTAAATGTCAATGATATGTGACGCTTTCCTTATGGCTTAAAGGCATAAAAGATGAAAAGCAGATTTTCTTGACAAGACAGTGGCGTTCTGACACGACCTCGGGGATAGCTAGACCCAAACGAAATGCTTTGAAAGCGTACTCAATGACCTGACCAGTTAGTGCTCTCTCTGCAGTCATAAATGATTTTCGTTTAAAAGTTTCGAGGATAGGGAAACCTTTGGAAGTGAACTACATTGGCCCAACGCACTGTTGACAATAAAGTATCTTTGGAAATGACATTTAAAGTGTTGGAAACAAATTATATACAATGGAGGATGTGGACGCAAAGAAACAGACAAATTTCTGGTTCTGGCATGCGTCCGCCTCCTCCATAGTATATGATTTTTAGTAACCACATTTATATCAAGTAAATTGTTTGTGCATAGGTTTCAAATCTATCGAAGGCTATTCCATATTTCTTTGAATTGAATGGCTCGATAGAAACTTAGCTACGTTGCTATAATTCTACCAATGAAATTTTTTGATATCTTGATTACAGGGTGTTTCTTTTCATAAAAATAATTCAAGAACAATGTTGATACATCGTAATTTTCTAGTCCAATTCTAATCTTTTTGAGGAAATACGATAGAATTTAAAGACAAGATTAGTTTATGAAGGTCCATAGTATGCTGTAAAGCACAAGTCTTTGACTCTTCAGGTTTGCAATTTAGAGATTTGATGCCGTCACGACCTTAAACGAGTTGAAATTTTCAATATGCAGTCATTTTGAAAATCATCGAACTTTCAAAAACGTCAACGGTAGAATTATGGCAAATAAATGAAAATTCCCTTGAAGCCATTTCATAAAGACTTGTAGCTATATACAGACAGAGACAGGCTTGGATTGTAGCAGCACCTGTTTTGAAGCGGCTTTTAAAGGGGGGGGGGGGGNAAAATGGATTAATTCAATTTTTTTCGATTTTTCCGACAAGAATGGAAAACTGACGAATTTTCCGACAACATTTTTACAGGGGGGGCCATGGCCCCCCCTGGCCCCCCCGGCCACGACGCCACTGTTGTGTTTCCATTATTTCAAAAAGGGTCCGAAACTTTCGTCCAAAGATTTTTGCTCTGACGTTTTCCATCTGAAACATTTGAATATCAATGTACTGCAACGTTCTCAAGTCGTGCTTGTACGCTAGTTATTTCAATGTAATAAAGGATGGTTCATTTCCACTGAGACTGATGACATTCAGAGAAAAATTAAATAAAAATCCACTGATAACAGGACTGACAGGTTGAAGTCAAGGCTAGCAGAACATTGCTCTAAACATGACATCTGATTGAATCTTGAGACTGGAATTAACTTTTTCTTGTCACGACAGGCCTTTTAAATGTCAATGATATGTGACACTTGCCTCATGGCTTAAAGGCATGATAAATGAAAAGCAGATTTTCTTTACAAGACAGTAGCGTTCTAATACGACCTTGGAGATAACTAGAACGAAGTGCTTTTAAAGAGTACTCAATGACATGACCAGTTAGTGCTCTCTCTACAGTCATAAATGGTTTAGCTTACAATTTTCGAGGACAGGGAAACCTTTGGAAGTGAACTACATTAGCCCAACGCACTGTTGACAATAAAGTATCTTTGGGAGTGACATTTAAATTGTTGGAAACAAATTAGGCCTATATACAATGGAGGAGGTGGACGCAAAGAAACAGACAAATTTCTGGTTCTGGCATGCGTCCGCCTCCTCCATAGTATATAATTTTTAGTAACAACATTTATATCAAGTAAATTGTTGGTGCATAGGTTTCAAATCTATCGAAGGCTATTCCATATTTCTTTGGATTGGATGGCTCAACAGAAACTTTAGCTACTTTGCAACAATTCTGCCAATGAAATTTTGGATGCCTTAATTACAGGGCGTTTCCTTTCATGAAAATAATCCAAAAAAAGTTTTGAAAAATTGATACATCGTAATTTTCTAGTCCAGTTCTAATCCTTTGGAGGAAATATGATAGAATTTAAAGAGATTAGTTTATGAAGGTCCATAGTATGCTGTAAAGCACAAGTCTTCAACTCTTCAGGTTTGCAATTTAGAGATTTGATGCCGTCACGACCTTAAACGAGCTGAAATTCTAAATATGCAGTAAATTTGGAAACAATCAAACTTTCAAAAACGTCAACGGTAGAATTATGGCAAATAAGTGAAAATTCCTTTCCAGCCATCAGACTTGTAGCAATATACAGACAGAGATAGGCTTGGATTGTAGCAGCACCTGTTTTGAAGCGGTTTTTAAAAGGAAGAGGATATACACGGTGCTTTCTGCAATAAACTCGCACTTTTGAATGCTAGTTACCAGCCATTATTTGAGTTTATGATAAATTTGAAAGAGAACTATACCGTGCTTTTTCTCGAACTGAGTCATATAACAAAGTGCTTTCATGATGAGCCTTGTCTTCATGATCTTTGAAACGTTGTCTTAAGTAACTGAAAGAAAGATGCATTGGGTGAGTCTAAAGAAGGTATCCACTGTTTAAAGAATTATACTGCAAAAAGTATAAAATTGATTTCAAAATGTCAACTCCAAAGTTCTCCTGACGATGACCATAGAGTCGAAACGCCTCGAGTAGAGTAGAAAGGAATAAAATAATAAAGAACTCCAACGCCTTTAATATGTTTGTGTATACCTTCAACTCCAACGCTATATTTTCGAGGCTCAGCTTAATTTTAGGAATATTTTACAATTTGCATTGTTCAATTTTGCTACTGGATAAATAATTTCCGGAAACTCAACAAAAATTAGCGTCAGTAGTTCAATCTAAGTCATTTTTTAACTTTTAGCATGGTGAAAGACTGTTCTTTGGCATAAGGGTGTTGCTTTAACATTACAAGAAAACTAATACTATCAACTCGATACAAAGAGGGGGGGGGGGGAGGACTTTTCATGTCAAAGTTTGCATCTGATTGCAGCACGTTTTTGACTGTGTTTTGAGCAATTAGAGGAGGTTGAATTTTGGCTCAAATGAAACTACCTTCTGAAAGAAGCAATGCAACTAAAATTACGAGAAATTGTAAAGAAAATTACGATGATGGAATTGGTTTTGTAGTTGATGCCACACATTCCTTTCAAGTTATTCAACCGAACAAAGATGTAACTACCATTAACACTGCTTTTTTAAGATTTGAGATCTATAAAACAACTGCTGGAGCAACCTCTTTCCAAACTTACTAAAGTAGTATTAAGCGTTTGCTAAGGAAATTATCCCAATACATAAGATAGCACTTACTTTATTTGAATATAGTGGACTCCAGCTCCTACGCTCATGAATGCCAAAATGAAACCGATGATGTATTTGTTAGCAGATCTTCTTTCCCCTTTGTATTTCTCTCGAATAAATTCAAAATCACTACAACAAAGGATTGGGGATAAACACCAAGAATTCAATGACAGTGACAGACATTCTGAATTCTAAATTGCAGAAAGTTGGTGCTACAGTGTGAATGTTTCTTCTTTGTTGGAACACATCTAGCCAAATTTTGTGTAGAAAAAATGTGACTAAAGTGGCAGAAAAATTAGTTGCTCAAAGGGTTTGTTGATCAATGAAATTCTGTTTAATGTTGCTTTGCTTTCAAGCAGCACCGATGAGAAATTAGAAGAATAATGATATGAGAGATAAGTTCATGCCATTCTAAGCATTTTCATCGCGATGACTCATATCATTCATATCATATATCATATCAAATTATTTAAACACAAAATCCCTTCAGCTGAATTAAATACAAATCAAAGTTATGATACAGTAATTACAGTATAATATTTGTCCAGTATGCTAACCATTTCAAACCATTTGTACAGTATACTAACCATTTCAAAAGTCTTAAGACTTGATGATAAATAACGGAGATGTAAGATTTCTGGTGTGGGCAATCTATTGCCTATTGTATTCCATTTTATTTCATGATCCAAACAGATGTTAAAAAATTGGACAAATAGAGGCACGCGGCCTTCTTTCGCTATATTTTGAAACTAGATCGCTATATGTCCGTCATTGTCCTTAATTTTAGGGTTGCAGAACAACAGAGACATTTCAGTAAACTACAAAAGCATATCACATTGCAAACTTGAATTTTAACTGATTGCAAATAGAAAAGCCGTTAACTAAAGATACTTTCAGTGCCAGATGGATGCTATTCATGCGAGAGGCTTTTTTCATGATCACAAAGACTACCTAAGGATTCAAGATTTACGATAAGCAAACACAGTTGAAAGTGTTTCAGAAAGAGCTGAAAGTGTTTCATTGATATCATGAAACCGAACATCTACCATAATTTTCCGTTTCTATCATCAGAATACGCAGACATGCTATATTTCAAACAGTAGTTCGTCTTGCATCATATCTGTAGTTTTATGCGTATGAAATTTCTGGATTACAGTGCGAAGCCATTTTTCAGAGTTGTAAAAACGACGAGATGTGTAGGGAAGAGATAAGACAAAGAACTATCGACTCTCGTTAGAATACAGAGTAAGGAAGAATACCTCTCACCTGTAACTGCTTCCTGCATATTGATGGCTTGAAGAGAATCCTTCGTATTTTGGGTCGTAGTAACTATTCTCGGCCTCGGGGCTGCAGCGAGAGAAAGGGCATTAGAATACTAAGAATAAGAACAGTAATCAATGAAATATCCTTGGTTGCAGACCTACCCTGACAAAAAGATGTTGAGTTATTTGTGGGTCTGGTATTAAGAGTAGCCAAGAAGGTTCTTTTAGCTTGGGCCACGGGCTATGCTTTGCTATCATTCACATACATTAAAAGCCAAAAATTCGGGCGAATAAATTTCGGACAGAATATTTTCAAACAAAAAATTTTCGGATGTTTTTTCACGGAATTTCGGACGTTTTCACAGAAATTTCGGATGAAAAAAAAACTGTATATTTTCAGTTTACTTTTGCTTATTTCATACTAAAAATATCATACATTTATAGACCCTTCTTCATTTTAGGAATGTTTGGTCAGAAATTTCAACAAACGATTATTGTCGAAGATGATGAGAATAATTGCTAATATGAATTTAGTTTAAGGAAATATAGTATTTTTCACCAATTAACATTCTCACTGCATTCCCTTTCAATGCAAAGCGTTTTGTGAGCAAGACATTACCTTTTCAAATAGAGGAAATGTATTGCTGTGATTTTCTATGCTGCACAAAATTTGAGACACCAAACATTTCGGGATACAAAAAAATTTCGGACATCAGAATTTTCCGACGTATGAAATGTTCGAAAATATCAACGTATGGAATGTTTGCTTTTAAGGTAAGTCGCCTTCGAAGTAATAAAAACAAAGCAGATCAACAGTTGTATGCACTGTTTTTTGGCACGTAAAAGGAAATCTTTCCCTTGAACTGTAAGTGTCAAGGCAATAAAACAGTTTTCGTCCGTCGTCCGAAGGGCCTTATTCATCGTCAAAGTAAAACGCAGGGGAACAAAACAATGGATCAAAAACAACCTTTTCTCGTAATGTAGGACTTCAAGGAAAATTTCGCTTGTAACAACACCTAATATATATCTGATTGCTTGCGGGAAAGCTGGAAATCAATGCAACTCGTAAGGTTGTAAGGCGGAATGTCTCTTGCAGATACAACTTGTTTGCGAGAGGAATTTTCCGCCTTTGCAAGGTTCTCATGCGGGGAAGAACTTGAAATCTCGTTGAGCAATAGAAACAGTGTGCAAATGCTTCTCATACTCCAAATAATGTTCAACTATACTGAGATAACAGTTACCCATTTCGCATATTTCCAAATGGATTAGATGTAGATGTCTGTGCTGAAGTGTATCGCACTCTTGACACATTTAACTTGGAATCATCGTACTCTGCTCGCTTTGAAGGATCCCCAAGGATACTGTATGCTTCATTTACCTAAAATGTAGTAAAAATAACAGTTGTTTCCGTCTGTAATGAATCAATTGAATCAAATCACAACCAAAAGGGCAAATAACCATCCATTCATTCATTCATTTCATTCAGTATTTTATTCTAAGGGCGCGCTGGAAGGATTTCTAGCTATTTAAAGATAATTTAGGCCCACTATGCATGTCGCATCCAGGTATGGGACCCGTAGTTTAACGTCTCTTCCGAAGGACGGCGAAGTGAGCTCAGTTGCTCGGTCAGACCTCCGCTTGAAAGGTTTTGGATGTCAATGTTATTGGGAAGATACTAAAAATATTGAAACGCTAAGTCCAGTTTAGAAATGGGTCAACGATTGAAGAAACTTCTGAATTTTGGCTTCTTCAACAAGGGATCTACCAAAAGTTCATTAATGAACTACTGTGAAGGCATAGCCTTTAGAAAAGCGAGTGGTGTTTAGTAACTCAGGTGCAAAAATGTTTATGTAGCAAATGGCTGAAACATTGAACACTATAATCGGACTTTGATGGCTTGCTCTTTAAGAATATGTGCATATTTTAAATAGCACCAGAAGATGCATTACCATATCATGAATTTTTCACAAGAGCACATAAATTTGAACATTTGCCATCTGCATTTACAAAGGAAGTACACAGAATGATGTCATAATCAGGCCTGACAAGACTTTACATAGTCTGGGGCAAAAGGCAAGCAGGGGCCTCTTGAAAAAACAGGAATGGACTGAAACAAAATGGGATCTGATTTCCTTATGCCTTTTAGAAAATTTTGCTCCAACACTCTCAAGACTCCCACAAAACAAACCTCCATTTCAGCACTATTCTTTCTCTATGACATTGACAACCATCATGGTCACTTCTCTGAAGTCAGGGCTTAGGGCAATCTACCCCCAGTCCCCTCTCCTTTCGGCCCGGTCATAATTCTATAAATCAACAAAACTAACCTCTACAAATCGATCATGAAGATCTGGGTCATTTATATCTTTGTCTGGATGCAACTGAATAAGAGAACATATAAAGGAAATTAAATATAACAACCATATGGATAGTTAAGGTATTGGGGATAGAGACTGATAAACGGATTGAGGCAATATTTAAGATCATTTTGAAAATTCCAACACATGGGGAGCACCCAATAAAAGCATCCACATTTGACAGGCCTGGTAAATGGTACAATGGGTTTATCTTAGACCCCATTTACACTATGCCAGCACGAAATGAATATGGCATGAAACTGTGCTGTATTGGCCTCCTGTTTACACTATGCCAGCATAGTTTTCACTTGAATATGGCACAAAATGAATACAGCATGCTAACTGGCTTCGTCGCTCAACCGGCATAGTGTAAACGGCGAATACGGCATAATTTCATGTCGGATTCACATCAAGGCGATAATCTGGCAAATGAGAGCATGCGCCTTGACAAATCCTCGCTCTGCACATGGCTAAAACCTATCGAATTCATTTTGTGCCGGTATAGTGTAAACGGCGATTCCGTTTTGACAGAAAAACCAATACAGCACAGTTTCATGCCATATTCATTTTGTACCGGCATAGTGCAAACGGGGTCTTAGAGATGCTTCTCCTAATCTATTGAGATTTGTCTGTCACTCTATTCTTCATTCCATGCAGGGCTGACTAATAAACAAGTTCACAGTGTTCAGCATCATTATTGTGGAATTGTACATTGTCATATTCTATCTGTGCATTGTACAAAGTCAGGCATTGGTATTTTGTATAAGCCTTTACCTCTTTTGTTTTGAAAACATAAGCACTGCGGATATCTTTTTTGCTTGCATCTTGAGGGACACCAAGAATTTCATACAGGCATTTCTTTTCAGAAGCAACAAAGGACTTGTATCTACAGTATGGAGAGATAGAAAACATAAATTGAACTGAACAGAGATAAATTGAGGAAAAATGGCAAAACATATCATACAGTAAGCCTAGCTTTCTTATATACATGATTTACTGGAAGTTTTTCAAGCCCTTTTTCTTTTAATTATAAAAGTGAAGCTGCACAAAACAATTTGGCTTTTCCAACATCTGCCTACATTTTTTTTTTTTTTTTTTTTTTTTTTTTTTTTTTCATTAAAAATTTACAATAAATATATAAAA
>REGL01000540.1:48554-99035 GCA_004194395.1 Aurelia aurita complex sp. Pacific | reverse complement strand
AGCTCGTTGACTCTTTCCTGAACCTTCGCTTCAATTTTTTCCTCAATTTTTACGAGCAAATCAGCAAGCATGGCATCAACTGTTTCTCTTGATGGAATTTTAGCCAAGTCATCCCTAATTGGAGCCAAGGCATCAGCTATCATCTGTTTAATATCTGGCATTTTCTCAGGTTTTTCTAGACCACGCCTTCCACCTTGTTTGCATGTCTTTTCTTGCAACCGCGTGCTAGGCCCATCACTGGTTGATTGAGACATTTTCGAAATTAGAAAAGTATCTAAATAGCAGTCCAAATTCCATACAATATCAAACAGTAACACTTCAAACTTTATAACATTTCATACCACTTCATCAGCGTTGGTTTACCCGACATTTCACGGCTATTTTCAGTTACTCCACGGGAGCGGCTGAAAACATGACCGCCATGTGCAAAACTCCAACAACAATCCTACATTTAAAAAGTTGGCCTGAGAAATTGGAACAATAATTTTTGGAATTAAAAAATTTCAGACCAGATCAATAGAAAATTAAATGCAGGACTGTACTGTAGACCTGATTGTAGATCTTCATCCATTTTCCTTTCATTTACTTTGTGATATCCAAAAACTGAATATCACCACAGACTGGACTGGCAGATATGCAGCTGGTTAGAAAAACAACACAGAAAATTTTGTTCATGTCGTTTTGGGCTGACCAAGGGCCTGTTCATATAGAGAAAGTTTCCCCGGCATTTTCCCAGTGAAGCGGGATTCCCGTTCAACCGAGATCTCATCTCATATAGCTTTATCACATGAAATAGAATGAGCGTTCACATGAGAAAACATTTCCCCGGCTAGCCATGATCTCGTTTGAACTCTACTGGGATCCCGCCTAGCAGAGGAAATATTTTCCCATGTGAACACATTTTCCCAGTTAGGTGTGGAAACTTCTTTTGTTTATCGTTAATCCTTTCGAATTCTTTGGCGTCAGAGACAAAGAGCTATTATTTTAATTCTCCAGCTGAAACTTCTCTCATATGAAAGGTCAAGGAATATTACCTCGGCTGAGCGAGTTTCCCGGTGAAATGGGAAAATGCCGGGGAAACTTTCTCCATATGAACAGACCCCAAGTCTCATGGGCATACGAAAGGAAAAATTTCCAAACCTTAGTTAGCAAATTCTAGATGGACATGCTAGCTTTTTTGAGAAAATAATTCTTTGTTGCATTACAAAAATACCTCTTAGCAAGACATCTCATACACATCAAAACATTTCTTTGCTGACTTGATTGGAAAAGTTTGTTTCTTGATTGGGTATACATCTAATCTGAAAAATAAAAACATGGCGAATTTACGAAGATCTTTGGCACAAAATTGAAAAAGGAAATGGGTGGCACTTTTCAAAAAGATCTCCAATAATGTGCATGGAGAAATTTCCTTTCTATTGTGTAAATCTCCATTTTGAAAGTACGCCTGTGCAAGTACCTGGCATACCTGCCCAGCAAGGAATTTCAATTTCGCTTTCACAATATCACAGATCCAATACCGCAACTTCAGCAGTTGCAATAATCTCTTTGCAAACAGGATGTCATTGGGCAAATTAGGGCAAGGACAGAGAGACTTCAATATAGTTTCTTTCCCAATGAATACATACAAATCCGCCTTAAGTTGGGCAAAATTTTCTTAAACAATGGATTTTTTATCGGGCAGCCCTCCCAAATTTTATTTCCCCCCACGCCGATGAATGAATAGAATGAACTATGTCCAGACATCAGACTTGCACCAACCTACTATATTTAAGAAAAAACTGCTGTCCATAATCCACCCCCCTGCTAAATATGTCTTTGGGATTCATGACCCAACAGACCCAATATGATTTATGATCCATTTGGGATTAGATTTGTCACCCGAGTCTATTTTTTCAATTTCTCTCTTCATCCACCCTGGATATGTTCCGACCGGCCACCCGCCAGCCAGGGATATATGGGCAAAGTAGTATTCTCAACCAGTGGCAATTTGGTGGTGTTGACCAAAATGACAAAGAATACAGGAAAATAATAGACTCGGACGACAAATCTTATCCAGTCTTATCCTCGCAAGAATGGTGGTGTCGTGTGGTGTGGGTGATTCCGATGCGATACCTTTTTTGCTGACTGATCGCTGCTGCTGTTTATGATGAGAACTAAAAATCCAGATATATACCTCTATATGCCAGTATGCCTTCGCATCTGCTTGATCCAGAAAGTGTCGAGTTTTTCTTTCAGTTCTTCATCTGCAACGGAATCATTTCACACAAAGTTACACAACAACTCTTTAGCGGCCATCTTGGAAGTTTTTACAACAACGGCAACAACAATAACATTAGCAATTATGAAACAGCCTCACACTGTCAGCCTCGTTACGGAAAATTGGCGGTTTCTTCGAAGGTGAATTTTGATTCAAGACAAACAAACAAGCAGTCGAAGATTAATCCTTGACCTTTTGATGAAGTAAAGGAACACACAGAATGTTTGATGAAGATCTAATGTAGTCCTGCCTTCATTGGTTTTGGTAAGAGTGTTTTCAGTGTGATATTCTGGAGTTTTGTTGCCGAAAGAACCGTTCCGTTTCCTTCTCGTCGTGTCGATCTGGCGATAGTCCATTTCAACCACATCCATTATGTCAAACCGCAAAATAGCGCAACTTACTGATTGCAGATTGATTATCTGTACTTCTGTCCACAGCCTCCACGCAGCACATGCACATAGGTGGACAGCAGGGATATTTACCCATCCCTTCAAAATTGCCAACTGGAAACCGCTGATTGATGACCTGGAAATAATATCTTCTCCAAGACAGCATGCACACACACACACACACACCTACTACATATTGACAGTGAAATTTTCATGCGCCGGACATCGCGCCGATAAACGATGAAAACTATGGAAACTAAGTGCTCTATGCACCAGACATGTCCTTACATATTTGCGTAGCTTTTGCCCCATTTTTAACCCCCTCCCCCGCCAACAAAGCCTCAGACCTAACCAGCAGCACTCCTTCATTATCAATCAAAATTTACATTTTATGGTGACAAAGAACTGCAACCCTGATTTGGAATTTCTTATCAAAACCAATTTTTCTAAATGGTCCAAGTGTACTGTTTGATAGAGGCTGTCCAAAATCCATTCCTGTCAAAACTATCTGTAATGAAAAGATTTTGGCCTGCCCAAAAATTGGTGCTTGTGCTGAAGATGGTAGTGAGCCTGGTCAATTTTTGTTCGCCATTGAAGGCCTTTGCCCCATGAAGTATCAATTGAAGTACCAAACTTGATCCCTTTATAAAGCTGCAAATGTCCAAAAATTTTACAACACAGACTATTTGTTGTTATTTCAAAACCTTGGGCTGTGCGTGATAGTTAAAGAAGGTTGCTGCAACTACTTGCCAGAATGGCCTTTTTACCACATTGACAAGAGGGAAAAATATTCAAGAATATTTCAAGTTTAGTTCTTGAAACATTCAAGAAACCAGGAGCAAAATTAAAATTCCTTGGTTCATTCGGTTAAAAGCTGGTGAATAAGCAAGCCAAACTTAACCGCTTATCAAGGGTTTCACCATGGTTTCCTGTTGTAAAAGTTCCTCACCAGTCACCACCAACTTGAAAATAATCATCTATTGGTGGTGAAATTATAAAAATGAGAAATCTCAAAAGAAATTTAGTCTATGTACAACCATCCTCCTGTTAATGATGCTCTTAATCATGTTATAACAGATATACCCTGATTAACTTTTTTCAAGTTCTCATCTTGATAAAAAAACATGACTTGGATCCAAATGATGAAATGGCATATCATAACTTTCAAAATCAATGCCTTACACAAAAAGAGTGGTAAGAGGTGGTATTTTGAATGCTGCCTTTGTGATTTAAAAGCATGGCAAAGCTTCAGGGCAGGTGTTTCTTTATTTATTTCTTGATGCTTTTCACATTTTTTAAAGTTTAAAGTTATTGAAAAGGCTCAAATTTCCATTCATCACCATTCTAAGTGATTATGAATAATTTATTGCTTGCATCTCTAATCAATCATAAGCAATCATCATTTGAAATACCTTGCAAACTTTTGGTTCAAGGAATCAACAAGATCATAAAGAACTACGTTTTTGTAAAATTTGTAAACCAATTGTATGGCTGATTAAAAGGACTTAGATTTATGATATCCTGGCCAAATGGCCACAAAGTCAAGTAGAAGAATTGAAACAATGTGTTTAATAACCACAAGGACTCCCTTTTTACCAAAAACATTGCCCCCAAGGGATTTTTCTGAAATTCATAATCTCTTAATCCCCTTTATTGATTCCTTTCTTAGCAAAAATCAAAGTTTTTTTAAATGTATAATCTCCTGTAATCCTTATATATTAAAAAGTCTCTCAAAGGAATACAAACATGTTACTCCATGGAAGGTGGATACAAAAGGCATTTGCTACTCTGCTTGACAATTCTCTTTCACTGAAGCAGTTTAAATTCCCAATGGAGCAGTTGACCTCTGCACAGGGGTGGGTTGCTACTGGGTTGAGGAGATTCTTATAAGATTCTCATAATGTAGTCTGGTAGCAAACTGGCATAAAGGACAAGAAAATGGCCAATTCTCTTCAGTAAACATATTGGAGAACACTTATTTAGTAACTGGAAATAACTAAAAGTTATCAACTGCACATACTCTGATACATTGGGGAACTCTGATAAAGCCACAATAAATTGATTGATGAATTTTTGCTACTCTTCCGGAACTTGATTGTTGTTGTTCCATTATTCCGTATTCCATTTTTTATGACCATGTAGGAGGAGGGTAATGAATGCAGGGTCAATGACCTGCATGCAGCCTCAACACTCCTCCGTGAAAATATCCTTTTGGAAGTATACCCTGCATAAAACAATTCCCCGTTCAGTGGCATCTCCCATTACAAAATTACCGAAGTACACCCCTGCGGGTATCCATCTTGATAATGTTTCAGGTGATAAACATGTTATAACCATTGAAACTAACAGATGCGCTACGCTAGCTCGCTCCTTCGGAGAGGTAGCTCGCTTCGCGAGTAATGCTCCTCCGCAGAGAACTTAAGGTAGAAGTATCAAATAAAAATTTCCTACAAAATAAAGGTGTCCGCAATGCTCCATGCTTATGCTAGAAAAATGCATGTGTGCGAAATTTGTATAGAGTGACAAGCCTCTGAAATTTTTAAATTTTCAAAATTTAACGATCACGAAGTTATTTCTTTTTAATATAGAATGTTGTCTTTGCCTCCAAAGTACATGTACATATAGTACAGGCATTGGATGCATTAACATGCAACAATTCTCAAAAGATTTCTAAGAATTCTCTATATCCCAACAAAAACTCTTGAGTGGCATGAAATCATTTAAGAATTTTTAAACAAGAACTCGTTAGAATACTGTAAGAATTAGTTGACAAGGAAGCAGTGCTAATGTGTACAAAGCTTTTACTTTCGATGATAAAGAAAGCAGGAGACATTTTTCTGAATCTTTGAATATCTTAACAATTTTTTAAACAGATGTGCCCAAGAATACTGAAGAATTGATGGGCCGCAGTGAATTTTTAAGTTAACTACCGGGTGTCCCAAAAAATGTATACAGATTTGGTTGACTCCAGCGAAGTGAATTTAGCTTTAATCAATGGCTAATCAATCTCAAATTGTTCCACGATAGTTAACTTGAGCATAGATACTTTGGCCTAAGCAAATTCCTGAAGCACATCAATATTAAGAACTGAAATTAATGAAAAATTAAGAAACTTCCCACTGGGTGACTGGTGGGTGACTCCTGGAAAACAGAATAACACAACATCTAATATCGTTCAAATTTTATCAAGGTTATCGTTGATTTATACGCTGTGCCTTAAGAAATTGCTTAGGCCAAAAGGCTAAAGCTCTGGTTTGCAGGAAGAGACAAATTTGAGCTTTCAAGATTAACATGTCTGCTCCCAAAGTACCAATATAAACAAACGAGGTATCTATGTTCAAGTTAACTACCGAGGAACATTTTTAGAGTGATTAGACATTGATTGAAGCTAAATTCACAGCGCTAGAGTCAACTAAATCCGTATATAATTTTTTGGGACACCCGGTAGTATTTCTTATTTGTTTGTTTGTGAGGAATCAGCTTACATGGATTTGATGTTAATTTTCGCAGATGCTGGCTGTGGTCCATAAGAGAGATTCGCCATGGCTTCCAGATACAGAGATGAAAGGCTGATAGATAAAGTTGATGAGCTTGCAGCCTCATTGCATGCTACAACAGAAGTGTTATCAACTGCTGATCATATGCTGGACCATTATAGAGATCTCAATAAGGACCAAGATGTAGAGATTGCAAGGGTATGCATATACTGTAATTGTATGCCAGGTGCGCCAAAATAAACTATGCACGTTTGGCAGGCAACAATAAATCGTACACTGGACCGATTTTGAAGATTTATAACTTAATCTTTAGCAAAAGGCCTGAATTAGATTCTAGGACTTTTAGCAAATTTTTCTGTTTTCAGTTTTTAGAGCTAGAAACGATTTTCTTAAAATGTTAGTTTTCGAAAACATTGAAAACGATAAAAAAACGTCGATCAAATTTTAAAAGATGGATTTTTGGAGTTTAGGACGAACTTTCGTACAGCAGATTACAATTCTTCGATTTCTAATTCGCAAATCACCACGAACAAGTTCTCTCTTTGTCCATTCATGTTGATTCTTTAGAAAACTTGATCGATATTTTTTGATCGTTTTCAGTGTTTTCGAAAACTGAGATTTTATGAAACTCGCTTCTAGCTCTAAAAACTGAAAATGAAAAATTTTGTAAAAAATCCCAGTATCTAATTAAGTCTTTCTGCTAACGATTAAGTCATAAATCTTCAAAATCGGTCCTGTGTACGATTTATTGTGGCCTGCCAAACGTGCATAGTTTATTTGGCGCACCCGGTAGATTATCATTCATATTTACCATGATTTAAGATGCATTGGCATGGTGTTTCAGTTTCATATATTTTAAATTCCACTACATACAATTTCATAATTAAAGGTAATGTGTCCATGTAAGTACAGCGGCTTTGCCTGGGGCATGCCAATTTCACGTGATATTTCATGTGATCATTTTGGTAAATGAGCTCACTACGTGGCAAGGAGTGATCTAAGCAGACTGATGACTTAATTGCGGTTGCGCTTTAGGAGCTGACATTTTAGTTTGCAAGTGATCAGTTAAAATCTGCCAATCACTGCGCGCTCTTCGATGCTCTTCGTCAGCATCATGTCAGCATATTTTGATAATAGTGTATATGTGGCTATACTTGCATGGACACATTGCCTTTAACAATACCAACAACTAACTAGACTATAAGGAAATGAGACAATATTACTGAAAATTAATACATTGATATGGAAAATTAATACAAATACAAACAGAAGCAAGATAAATTGTATGGAGGGAATTACTTAAAGGAGGAGCTCTCTCGATAGGTAAACTAATCAAGGAGAGAGCTTCCCTATCTTGCAATACTTTTAAATGAATTTGGTTGGATTTGAATGATTCCAAGAAATGCACACATTTTACTTTCATACTAAAGAATAGGAGTTATGCAAGTATCAGAAATAGCTTAGAATTATTGATTGACCTTGTTCAATAAGTAAATTGTCAGTTGATTTTTGAAGGATATTTTTGTTGGAGCGTTTCGGAGTTCCACGGGATAATGTGTTCGAAAGTTTAGCACCAAGATATCGAATCGACTTTAGACCATATTGAAGACTGTTTATTCGAGATAAGCATAGATCACTTTGACTGGCCTGTCTTGTGGAATATTGATGAACAGATGAACTGAATATGAAGAATTTACAGAAGCAACTTGATGAAGTTTTATTAACAGAGTGACAAACAAAAGTTAAAAGTCGGAGTTCGAAAATCTCAATGAAACATTGGCTTTAAAAACTGGACACGCTACAAGCATCTCACAAAGTTATAGGCAAAGGAAATGCTGAGAGATGAGTGCAAGGGAGGAAGAATGATAGCAAGCAAGAAAGAAGAATGTGTTGCATCCTTTATAATCAGCTATTTATTTAAAGTTATTCTGCATTGGATGCATCGTTGTTTGATGTGTTTTATTGAGTTTTTCAACAATCTTAGTATTCAATAGATGTAATGTAGTTAAAATTGGTTCTTTTAGAACCATTCTGCATCTTTTTGAATTTTCTGTTTTTTCCTTGGCAATTTTCTGAAGGGGAACAAGGACTAAATTCTGTTACTCCTTATAGTTGAATGGGGAACTACATGCAACTAAAAGACCAGTGGTTGAAAGAAGGCGAAGAGGAAGGAGCATTTCAAGAGGATCATCTGCTGTAAGTCTAGTTAGTCACATTTTGGATCAGGCTATCAGGCAGTTGAATCAGATGCATTTACCGCATAATTTTAGTTTTTTATTTTATATGACTTAATTCAAGACTTCAAGAGTTGTTATCACTGCTTCATTCCAGTTAAATGATTCTAGCGTATTGCCTTTTTACATAATCAAGTTATTGTAGGTACTTTCTTGACATACTGGAACGGACGGGAATTCCGCTCTCTGGAAATCTTCCCAATTTTTGTTAGACCAGAGGGAATTTTCCTTCCTAAATTTCATTCCATCATTCATAAAAGTGATGAATCCATAATCTTCAAAGTCTTAAAAGGCAACCAGATCAATAGTTGCTTGCACTGTTTCTTTGTAACGAAGAAATTATCATTCATTTCCTTGATGTGGACCAGGAAGTGCTTTCAAGCGAATGCCTTTCAGCAAATATTTACTGCTGGAAATTTTTATCTTGAAATATAGACACTAAGGAAGTGTAAAAATTTTATCAGTCACTGTTGGATAGTTGCATTGATGGCAACACGAGGAAAACAATGTACCTTTTTTTAAGGTGCAGCCTATCAATGGACTCCTCTATGCAAATGACACTTCATACACAACAACAAACACTAGTCTGTTTTTGGAAATTTTCCATACAACGGACACCTCCAAATGGCGTACAATAGACAGTCATCGTATAATGGCAATCCAGATTCCAAAATTCATTTCCTTAGTTGGAATGAAGCCAGAGAAACGAAAAGACAGCCAATATGAAACAAAGAACAATCATTGATCCTTTTAAGCTGGTAATAGCGCAGGGAAACCAGGAAGTCATTGTTACTAAAAATAGAAACTGTTTCTCTTTGTCCCTGTGCTGTTGGTCATTTTTGTATCTTAGTCCCCTGCGTTCTAGTTGCGTAGGAATATGCTGCGCAGGTGATAGCTTATGAAGATGTTTGATTTGATGGCAGGAACACGAAGCTATATCGGTTGATCTTATCAATGTTTTGAAAAATCACCAAAATTTGATTATGTTCGCTGTCATAACAATTTCGTTTTCGCAGTAGTGTCAAAGACCGAATTGATTTAAAGGGGCTATCAGGTCGGATAAAATTTTTTATACAAATCGTCTTAAATTGAAGCTAAGGATATGTATTACGAGCTTTCAACACTCTTTTTTTTATATTCCATCTAATAATGTACATAACAAATTACTACCTACATTACTTAACCTACTTTACAACACTACGACTACGATACCAAGAGGAGCAAAATAAAATGTCAACCCCGAGGCCTTAAAAAAGTTGAAAAAGTACATTTGTATAAATTAGACTTAACTGCGAACAAAGCAAAAAAGAAAAGAAAAAAGAAAGACTTAAAGAAAAAAACAAACAAACAAAAACAAAAGACAACAAAAATAATAATAATTTTGCAAAGAAAACGATCGTACTTAGCGTACTTTCAACACTCTCGCAACGTTACAGCCATGAAATTCCCTTTAAAGGAGGGTTCAAAGGTGCTCCACTCTGCAGGGCGTTGTGCAACACGGAGTATGGGCCGAGCGAATGTGTGACGTGTACTCCGGAAGTTAGAGCTATATAGGACATATAGAAAACGTAAGCAACCAATTTATATGATGGTGTGGAATAAAAACTCAATTTGAGAATCCTCTTCTTTTGCGATGCCATGGTATGCTTCAAAACCAGGTTGCCTGTAAAAGCACGAATTCTTACAACTTCAAAGCCATTTCAAGTATTTGCAATGTATCTCATATCAATTGGGGGTCCTTGGTGCAAATGCACAAAAAGAAATTTACAAGATTGATGCATTACAAGATTGATGCAAGATCAAACATCTTCATAATATACTCATATTTAGGAGATTTTGCCGCTTTTATGGGTTACCCGGTATAATTTTGAAACGATACACTTTTTCAAGCTGATGAACCAGTTTTTCTCGGCTATCATGCTCACGGGTCCTCATACTTGCCCTTCGAAAATTTGCGGAGGAAAATGGAAGCTTCCCAAATGATTCAAATGGTTTCAAATGATCTCAAATGATTTATAACTGATGGAAGCCTTGGTCACATTGATGTCCGTTACATTCAACAGCACTTAATTGAAAAAAATTATTTTTGCAGTCTGAAGCTGAAGATAGGCGACAAAGATCGAGCCGAGTGAGATTTACTGATGATGATTCTGCTTCTGAGGTTGGTTTTAATGCTTGTAATTGCTTATAGTAAATGTATTGAAAATTATATCTAATGCCCCAAAATTCTATTGAATCTTCAGACAAAGGAGCCACAATTTTTCAAATCCTATTTTTGAATAGCAGATAAAGTCTAACTCAATACTTCTTCAAACATCCAAATTTCAAGCTGCCTCAGAGCCACTACCTCTTCATACACGTTATGACCCAATAAAAAGTGGAGCTTGATTTTGAATGTTTTCTCCGTTTTTCTTGTCCAGAACCAAATAAATTTGACAGGTTTTCAATCCTTGAGGGAGAGATTTGAATTACTGTATAAAGCGCCTAAATTTAGGCAATGGTATTTTATAAAATATCGAACTTTTTATTGAAAGCTACACTAAGAACCCGTAAAATAGAAACCACTTTTGAAGACACCGCAGGTTGATGTTTTCGAGAATTGGTACCCTCATATGAGAAACTTCGATAACTTTTGATAGAAAACTAAACCTACGCTGTTTCGTGAAAATTGCTTCTATTTTGCGGGTTCTTACGGTATATCTTGCGATTTTATAGGATTTCATATCATCTAATTTGATATCAATATTATCTTGACTCAAATGCATAAAAGAACATTTTCATGATCTGCAAGTGACAAATGAAATCTTGATGATTTTTCAACAATGTTCATATTTTGATCACTGGTACTTGACGGTACTATTATCGGTCACTCGGTAATTATTCATTTCAGGTAGAGGAATTTGAATCAGCCCTCAAAGATCTGAGTAGAAAGCAGAATCGCCTCGAGAAGGAGCTTCAAAGAAATCGACGAAAAGGATCAGAGTGAGTTAAATGATTGTTGGTTATGTAACTTCAAGTGGTGTTGAGGTTGCAAAATTATACTTCAAAATTATACACACTTCAAAGTTTCTCCTCACAGTGATACAGAGACTGATGCAACTTTTTCTCATCGATACATGAATATAAAGGCAGAGACGTATGAACCGGGGGGGGGCACTGGGGGCACGTGCCCACACCAAGATTTTGCAATAAACAAAGAAGGGTCATTCATATTTTCAGGAATTGCCCCTTTAGCTTCATGAAAAAAGTGCCCTTGAAGTGTCGTGCCCCCCCCCAAGTTTGAGATGCTTCTACGTCCCTGTATAAGGGGGTCCTGAATATTTGTCTGGCAAAACTTTATTGGAGAAAAGTTGAAAGTGATGCTCTTCACTACTAAAGTGAGTTAGCATTCGAAATTTATTCGTATTTCACGTTTCAGTGCTACAATTGCTTTTTTGAGTGGCTCATTTTTCAATTAATTTAAATTGATTCATGTGGTCCAATATCTCCAGGTTTGTCCCTTCTACCGTAAGCTGCATTAATTATATCAGTACAGTCAACCCTCGCATATTTAGGATCGCTTCGAAATTGGGAAGTTGGTGTGATTTTCTTGAGTCGAGAAAATATGGGAGCTCTAGAACGCCACTTCCAGGAAAGTTTGAAATAATTGTTAGACCATGAGGAAGTTTTCATGCTATTTATTTTATCACTCAAAAGCTATCTACAAAAAAATAAAAAAGCAAGCAGATCAACAATTGTATGAAATGTTTCTTTGTAATTTAAGAAATTATTACTCTCGGTAGTTTCCTTTATATTAACTATACAGTGCAGTCAAACCAATTTATTTCTAAAGCAAATTTTACCGCAGGAATTTTTTACTTTCAAACGTGTGCTCTAAGGAAGTAAAACATTTTCTCGGCCACTGCTGACTTTAGCAAAGTCCGACTTAAAGGGATCTTAAAGGACAAATGTGGATTGAACTTTCAGTGTTTGAGAATATATCACATTTACTAATTATTGATATAATTCTGGAAATATTGGTGATTTTTCTTTGGGGGGGGGGGGGTGGGCTTTTTGGTTGTTTCATCTCGTTGTGTAATCTTGCTGAATATATACTGTGAACA
Organism: Aurelia aurita complex sp. Pacific; assembly: GCA_004194395.1. NCBI lineage: Eukaryota > Metazoa > Cnidaria > Scyphozoa > Semaeostomeae > Ulmaridae > Aurelia > Aurelia aurita complex sp. Pacific. Next base: position 86,552 of record REGL01000540.1, on the reverse strand, counting down.
CAACTTTTTTGTCCAACAGGGAACTGAGGAGCCTCGCAGATTCACTACGAAAAGACACCGACGATACGATACTGGATAAAAGACTAAGAGAGCTTCAGCAGCAGGTGACTTGCTTCCTTTCTGTTTTGTAAACGAAGAAATAGCCTGCTGGAGAGTTCAGAAGATTTCGTTTGTGGAGCGAAGAAAGTGACGATAAAGAAAACACAAACAGAAAATACAATTGCATTAAAGAGAATCTAAGAGTCAATTCACGGCGGCATATAAACGATTCAAAAGATAATTCAGGAATATACTAAGACCTTGATAAACGTTTCGATTTTCATCTTCTTCAATAACTTTCTTTTGAACCACTTGGGGACCAACCTAAAAACCGGAATTATATTAAGGTAACAAATTAAACAGCCTAGCGAAGGGACCTTGCAATTGCATTAAAGATGCTGGTGAAGCACTTTGTAACAAGATGCACAGAAGACAGCTTTTCTGCAGCAGTATATTTCTATTCTGACTGTCTTTTTTTAGATGCGAATGCTTTCAGACACCCTAGACTACCCTATGTTTGTCATAAAAGGGTTTGATTGAGTGGCGTTACTGTTTCTTTAACTGTTGTTCACATTCGAAATTTCTACAAAATGTATCCAAATATCGTTCGATTCAAACTCTTTGCAGAATAACTAAAAACGTTCTATTGAAGAATATCTCACTGCCATAATAGTTTTACAAGCCTTTGAAACAGGATGTATATGGAGTGCAGGTAGTAAAGCTTCAGTTTCTATACAGTTTCTGTACCTCCTGCGATGAAAATATTCTCAATTTTATTAATGACAGCTTGAGTTGGACAAGATGAAGAAACTACAGCGACATGACAGTGTTGAGAAACTGGCTGATGAAATAAGGCAGATCAAGGTAAGCATTACAAAGTTTAAGAACTTTTCTATTAGTTTCTTTGTATGATGGGGGAGTGAGAAAAAATGCACGGTGGTTGAAAGGCTACTGTCCCCTGAATATCACAGCAATACTATCTATTATCATATAGTTGAATGACAGCCATGTTAAATTGATTTTAAGAATTTTCCTGCCCTAAATCGGCCACTTTCTTGCGAAAACATGAGGGATTTTCCCGAGAAGACACTTTCCAGTAGCCTTTCAAAAGTGGCCTAAAATCTTGACGAAATTCCCCCACGATTACTGCCTTATAGCAATGACTTGCCTATGCTTTAGCATGTTTGCCTCTACGGATGATGAACAAGTCTTCCCCCTTAGCGTAAGAAAATTAGTTAAGAGATTCTATTCTTCCAGGAGGATAACATATGCTAATACTTGTAAATATCATTGTTGTTAAGAAGGAAGACCAATAAAATGTTGGTCTTTGTTTTCCCTCGTTTTTGCAGGCTTTTGAAGGTGAATTTCTGCAGAAGTTCTTCAATAGCTACGGAAAGGAATGACCAATTTAAGCCGGATAAATTTCTCTAAGTCTAGTTGAACGTCTTGGCCATGAAACAAGACTTTTTCAATAGTATTGCTTTGACATTCACGAAGCAGTATTTTTCACACGCCATGCATTTATTTTTTCACCGACCCGATATAATCTTCGCCTGCTTTGATCATTCTTACAGCCTAGATGATTTCTTGTGATATACCGGGCGGGCCGGGTGTCCCAATAAAGAGTGCTCCCGTTCAAAATTTCACAAAAAAACTCAATTATCAAACCTTTCATAAAATTTTCTTTTTGATCTCTTTTTAAATGATTCAAATTTACGTAAAGATAATAAGATGTTTGATTTCATTACTTATAGTATATACAATCACAGGTTGAATGACCTTATTCTGAGCTGTATTCTTTATTTATTTATTTTTTCTACATTTCTACCTAGCATCAGAAGGTAGTTTGAGGACGCTGAGAAGCTAAGCTATCGAAGCAGCGTCCTGGTCCCTCCTCTCGATATGACCACACCTCATGATTCCTTTAGCCTGGAATTACAGAGAGTTGGCGACTCTCCTCTCTCTATGTAGCAGGCTCGGCAGGGCGGGGGCTTGAACCACCAACCTTCAGATTAGTAGTCAAGCGTGCTACCACTGAACCATCGCCGCTGCTAATATTCTTCATGCTACATCGTAGATCTTGGCTAAGAGGCACGATATTGAAATTTTTCATTCTTCTGTTGGTCTGTAATAAAAATTTGTGCTTCTTTCATATATTTATGACCAAACTAGAAGCTTAGCATCTTCTCTTCTTCATGTTCCGTATCTTTCGACGTTGGATGACACAGTAGCCCTCCACTTGTCTCTGTCCGTTGCTATTCGTGTTGCCCGTTCATACTGCATACCAGTCCATTCCTTGATGTTGTCATACCAGTTAATTAATCCTTGGGCAACCTCTGCCTCTCTTTCCATCTATACATCCTTCTAACAGCATGCTGTAAATGTTATTTTGTCGTATCAAATGCCCAAAATATCTTAGTTTCCTTTCTCTCAAGATATTGATTAGTTTTCTTATTTCACTCATTCTTTGAAGCACTTCCTCGTTTGTTTCTTTCTCTGTCCATGACAGTTTCAGCATTTTTCTGTACGGCCACATCTCGAATGCTACAAGACGTTTTTCAAAAAAGTATACAAAAAGAATTTAATCTTTAAATCATCAGTTCTTTTGCAGTATGCTTAAAAACCAGGCATTGCTAAATGAGCTAAATTTGATAATTTTAAAACCAATCACAAGATCAGCTATACCTGGGAAAAATAATTTTGTCTTTGATCTACTTTCCACAAATAGACATTTAAAAATCGGCCATGTGATAAAAGCTAGATGAATTTTCAAATACCGGGTGTCCCAGAAAAATTACTCCCGTTTGGAAAATCACCAAAATTTGATTACGCAGCCGATCTTCAATTTTCTTTTTTTGTCAAATAGATCAATGGCCACATTATTTTCTAGACAAGCTGATTTTTTAATTGGCTTGAAAATGAGCAACTTTAAGCTCTTTTTAGGGCTACCTGGTTTTGAATCATACTGCAAAGAAGCACTTATGATTGCCAGATAAACTTTTTTGTGGATTTAAAGCATCTTATTTGGTCATAAATGATTGAATTACATGCGCACTATCATTGGAAACTTCAGCGATGATAAAATATCTGAAAATTTGGACTCTTAGGCAAGATTGAGTATGTTACTTAAAAACTATTGCTTACAGTAAGGTTTTTCAACGTGTAATTTTTCTTCCTTGTTGTATCAAAAACAAACATTTTATCATCTACAAATGTTTTTGGGTCTTTGACAAAACAAGTCAAAAAGAAAATTTTATCAAACGTTTGATAATTGATTTTTGGTGATTTTTCAAACAGGAGTACTTTTCTGGGACACCCAGTAGGAGTATTTTCTTTTGGGACACCCCGCACATTTCCATTGTTAGAATTGCTACTAACTTTCTAATCATTGTTTTCTTTTTCTAGGGCCTTGTGCAGTCACGAGAAAGCAGAGAACCGCTCGCACCACGTTCAGACAGAAGGTAACTGTGGTTTATCATTGCTGAAAAACAAATTAGATCCAGATATCTTTGCCATGTACATGGAATACTATACATAACTTGAATAGTAACAATGACACTCCTATTTATGGATTGCAAAACTGCATGCACCGGTTGAGTAAAAGAATTTATCATCTGCTTGAAAAGTCATAGTGCAAAACCATATTTGATATTGCTTTTTGCTGTTTGAGTTAATGATTTCAAGTTTTTCAAATGATGGAGATCTTATATCCAAGATTTTGCACCATAACGGAGTTTTTACGTTTAATGTTCTAGTAATTCACGATCTTACATTGAAGAACTGCAACATGAGAGAGAAAGAGCTTCTAGAGATCAAGAAACGGTATCAAGTTTTCTTATTTGCAAATTATTTACATAATAGATGGTCCAAATATTTAGCTATTGTGTGAGTGTATATGATGCCAAACCTCCACACATGTCAAATGTTAAACTTAGATTTGTCATTCTATTTTCATGCTGTGTACATTATTTCGATCTTGAACAAGAAATTACTCGGAAATCATTTGCTTGGAGTTTGGCTTGATTTGCTTGAAATTGCCTGAAAATGCGTTATTTTGATTCAGCTTCCAAATTTTTGGCAGCAGATATTTTTTCGATTTAATTTTACATGACGCTCGATCGTCAAGGGTTTGTTGCTTTTCAAGAACCTTCTTAAGGTTATTAATCACTTTTCCAAGGTCATGAACATTACTTCTTCCAGGTGATTCCAACCAGTGGTTATAGCATGGGTAATAGGAAACGAAATGTTTTTTTTCGTTACAGTCTCATTTTGTTCTCCCCGTCCTTTCAGCATGTCTTGATTCAAATTTGAAGCAGCCATATTTTTTTTTCATGAAAAGAAACAGCCTCACTTTCCTAGGAATAAATATGCCCACTGCAAATTCGAACGTTCTGATAGGGCGGGGAATACAAACGCAAACAGCAATAAACACGCGTCTGAGAACAAAAATTTATTCATATAAAAAATTATCCAACCAGCTTAGTTTTGTGTATGTGATTGGTCACGATTTAAGACTTGCAATACAAAGCGATTTTAAAGGGTCGAACAAAAGTTACACTCGATACTTGGTATTGAGGGGAATACCGTAGAAGCTCTATTAAGCCCCCGAAGGGCTTATTTAATTTCATACACTCCAGAAGGGGGCTTAACAGAGAGGGGGCTTATTTGACAAGGGGGGCTTATTCACAAAATCAAATGACAACGATATATATGATCGCTTTTTAGTCCTTTTACACCATATTTTGTGGATTCAACATACCTTATTCGACACAGTTTTATCTCAAACCATATCAAAATTAACATGCCAACCTATTTAGCTCAATAAATGGAAAATGTTTGTGTAACCTCTGGAATTTGATATAATTGGGGGAGGGGCTTAATAGAGAGGAGGGCTTATTCAAAATTTTGGCTCACAGGGGAGGGGTTATTAGAGAGAGGGGGCTTGATAGAGATGTGGGCTTGATATAGCTTTTACGGTAAGATTGCATTCTGAAATAATCAAAATATCACAAGTCACCTCTATAGAATTATAACAAAGCTATTCAAGTTCCTTTTAAACCATTCAAGCCAAAGGAAGATATGATCATCATCTACACTTCCCTTTTTAGAGGATTTTGCGTCTGTCGTAACTAGCGAACCCATTTACAATAGGTTTGAATTGACCTTTTGTGCCTTTTTATCGTAGATATCTGACTTACGACGGCAACTTCGTCAGCGAGAAGATTGCCAAGAAAGGCTGATGTCGCAATTAAGGAAGACAACCTCAGAACTTGAAGAGAGTGATGCAAACCAACTGCGTATTGCTAAAAGATTAGAATCGTTAGAAGATAAATTCGACCGGGAAAGGAGAGAGAAACAGGATCTAGAAAACGAGCTTGGTTCGTTTAAAGATCAAGTAAGTTCTTTTGATATTTTGGTCTTTGATTTGTTAACTGACGTCTGTTGAGCTGAATCACACTTGAAATGTTTCTCTTGCTGCTGTGCAAATTAGATCCGTGTTTTATGACGCACGTGTCTTACTTTGATTTTATGTGGCAAGTTTTATTGTGTCCCCTCAAACCAGGGCAAATTTCGTAAAAATTGCTTTTGAATAACATTCTTCTTCAAAGTGATTAGTGATCGCAAAAAAGGGAATTTTCTCAAGCAACAAATCAAAAGAAACGAAACCGCAAATGATGCACTGAAACCACTATGGCTAACTGTTTCGTTGTGCATGCGGCAGGGGTTAGGTAAATCTTTAGATTTATTCCTTTTCCCTCAATATTTACTGCTAGCTTTTCTTAAAATTGCCTCTTCGCATGCACAATGGTAAATTTTAATTCGTGTGGGAAATTTTACCTGTTGTTTGCAACAAGCTGCTCCTTCGTGCCATATTCAAATTTCGCGTTTCTAGCCAATTTGGAATTCAGTCTTTTTCACATCCTCCAAGACACCGAATGGAAAAGACAGCGATGATTCAGCTTTGACTGAGAATTGAAGCAATAATCAAAACTTTTGCAATCGGTTTTTCTGGGGTGGGGGGGGGGGGGGTGNTTCAGCTTTGACTGAGAATTGAAGCAATAATCAAAACTTTTGCAATCGGTTTTTCTGGGGTGGGGGGGGGGGGGGGGTAGCAACTTACTAAGCAACATCTCAAAAGATAGGTATGCCCTGCAGCTACATGCTGATACCAAATTCATTTTCATAACTTTTGCTTTCAATAACCAAGGCGCGCTTTATCTCCTAAAGTCGTTTTGGGTCACCAGATAAGTCCATCTGCTTTTGATGAATATATTGTTCATTTTTCCACACGTAAATTCATTTATTTTGACATTTCAGGCAACGAAAGCCACTCGCGAAAATGCTGAGATCGCTTCGCAATTACAGTATTTACGGACCCAAAGTAACAGGACAGATCCTCAAGTCACTGACTTAAATCGAAAATTGGATAGTTTAGAACGCGAAAAAGAAAAAGCTAATGATAAACTAAACTCGTATAAAGTTGAAAGTGACAGGAAAGATACTTTGATTGACAGAATGACGTCACAAATTCGAGATTTGACGACACATGTAGAAAAAGCGGAATCAGATAAAAGGAAATATTATGAGGAATTGGAAAACGCAATGAAGGATATGAGAGAATACGCCAAAAATTTAGATAATGTGAAGACTTTATTGAGGGAAAAGGAAGAAGATTTGAAAGATAGCGAAGAGAAGAGACAAGATTTGAAGAATAGGGCATTGGAAGCAATTAAAGAGTAAGTATATCTTGGATATACACCACGGTATACAAGTGTATATCATCGTTAAATTTTTAAACCAAATATAAAATTTTACAATATATTTTACATTCTACTGTATACCTAATTCTAATTACTATACGACATTACAGGTACGATAACATGGGAAGCGAAAGACAACATAATAATAATGATAATAATGACTTTCTTTAAGGTTGGCGTAGTGTATAGCTGATATACAATGACTACCCCATGGCCAATATATAAAAACACGAAAAGTTAAACTATATACAGTCACACTATGAACAATTGAAATTTAATGGATACTGTACTAGATTATGTCAGGTCAGGGTTGCGATGATTTTATTGATGCTACGAGCGCAACTCATTATCATCGCTAATGGTAAATCATACTTTGGTCTTATTGTACCTTACTTTTTGGCTGACGGGTGGAAGGAAATTTGCAATTTAGCGCCTTTCCAGAGTGTTGAGAAAGACCCAGTTAAACTTCGAAATATGTCCAAGCTCAGAAATAGACATGGGTTTACTTTCTAGCCATAAGGGTGTCGAAAATAGATGTTGAAAGTTAGTTGAGCACCAAGGCCAACAGTTCTGCTGCAGTTGGTTGTCAAAAAAGTGAAATTAATTTTATGCGCCCAATAGCTTATAGTTAGTTGATAGCGATAAAGAGCTAACTCAAGAGCTGCATATGCAGGTCTAGAACTAGCCTATTGTATTTCATGATTTTGACACGTGCGTGCATATTGTTTAGCTAGAGGAACAATAGCGTGCGTAGGCATCTCTTTGTCCTATTTGTAGATTGCCTCCACTTGGCTCTGTGAACTAACTTTAAATGTGCTTTCCAGAAAAACTTGAAAAGAACCTTAATCGATCACAGAAGCATTGATCAAATCTACTGAAGGCTTACTTAAAAGGTCAAAGAGAGAGCTGTTCGAGACGTCTTTGGATTTTAGAAAATTGACTTATTAGAATATGTTGCACTTTTTTGGATTCTTGTGCAGATTTCGTGTAATTGTATTAAGTGAGAAAATTCTTCGTTCTTTTATGATATCAATGAAATCTTGTTTACCGCCAATGTAAGAATATTGTCACTGTGATCACTGTTGCAGATATGTTTTCGAGGCTAGAAGAAAATAGAGGACTCTGGTTTTTATTTCGCCAAGATTTCTGCCTCCCTACGTCCGCAACTCAGTCTTTTTAGAATCATATTATTTGTCACTGAAGGAATTTAGAGACGGTTAAATCAAAGTATACCTAGATAAAGCGAATTTTTTCTATTTGTTAATGAAGATAACTGATATTATACAGCGTGTCCCAAAAAAATTGTGCCCCGTTTGTCTGAAGATTGCGACAAAACGGCAAATGATTCTCGCCAAACTTTTGCATGATGGTACTCTTCAGATGTTCAATTAAAGTTTGCCACAATCCCCATGAAAATCTGTTGAAAAATGATGGAGGTATGACCTTCAGGAGACCAAATTTGCCCGATCACTGAAACCAGCGGTCAGCCATTTTGTTTTACTATTTTGCAGCGATAAATAGCTTCATGGATTGAAAATGAAACAGCAGCCTCCAATGTCATAGCTCTCGTGAAAATTCCGATAATCCTCGGAGATTTCCACTATTTTTGACCTCACAGAAATTATTTCTTACCTCACGTGAAGATACTTATCACTACAAAATAGTAAGACAAAATGGCCGACCGCTGGTTTCAGTCATCAGGCAAATTTGGTCTTCTGAAGGTCATAGCTCCATCATTTTTCAACGGATTTTTACGGGGATGGTGGCAAACTTTAATTGAACATCTGAAGAGCACCATCATGCAAAAGTTTGGCGAAAGTCTTTTGCCGTTTTGTCGCAATCGTCAGACAAACGGGGCACAATTTTTTTGGGACACCCTGTAGGTTATATCCAAAAAGCGACTGAGACAATTTTTTGTTGTATCTGAAGTCAGTTCATGTGATTTATTGATTGATTGATTGATTGATTTATTTATTGATTTGTTCATTTATTCATTCATCCAGCCATTCATTCATTCATTCATTTGTTTTATACAGCTATCGAAACAAACTACGTGAATTAGAAAAAGAGAATACAAAGATTCAGGTAAGCAAATACAGAACATTCTATTCTTACTTGCTACCCAATATCCTTTCAACTTGATGGATTAGATGAATGATGATATTGGGATATTTTGCCAATCAACAGTATACATTCCAGGTTGCTTTGTTTGAATTAGATCGATCGTAAACTATGTTTAGATAGAATTTTCTATTTGCACCACGATCTAATTGCTGAACAAAATTTAGAAGACAATTCCGGGGCTTGTATTATTAATGCTAGAAAATAAACTTACCAATTGCTGCCGTGAACTGCCAACTTTGTACCACATTTTGATGTTCGTAACAGCTGTAAATTAGTGAAATATCCTGCCAATCTAGGCCGAATATCGTTACCGTTAGTCGCCATTTTTACCATCAGCATACGACAATGAGGCTAGCAGTGATTAAGAGGCAAGAAAACAAGGGAGATGTAGCTTTCGTTGAGCATGACGTCAGAAGGCACAGATTCTTCTTCGCTTGATGATGTCACCATAGATGTCACTATGCTCTGGTTGCTTATTTGATTACGCACTTTCGTAGAGAAGCGACGAAAAATGGTGGGAAAAAGTACGATACACCCTTCATAAAAGTATAATCTCTCATTTGATCATTAATCATCCCAACCCCCCCCCCCGGACTCGTCCTTTAAGTGATGTGATGCTATTTTAAAGCATGGTATATATTACAATATAAAATTTTTAAAACGTTTGTGTAATCTCCATGTCACCAGATCAAAAGGTTACTTTATGATGTGTTAGGTAACGTTTATGATTGGTCCGCTCGTATAAATCATCATACATTTTTCTCATTTCTCTTTCAGGAACGAGAAGAGTTACAAGAACAAGAGCTTTCTCGAATACGATCAGAAGTGAGTTGTTTAACTTCTTGAATATTGATTATATATTGAATATTGATTGAATATTGAATATTGAATATTGATTAATATTGAATATTGATTACGGCCTAAATTCATATTTCATCTGTAAGCATCTTTGGTTGGAAATAGGGGTATTATCGGATAACCCAGAAAATGGAGCTTTTGAGAAATCAGCAAAACTCGATTATATTGCTGATCATGAAAATGTCTTTGTGTGAACTTGTTTCAAGGGCCTAATAGATTTTAGCCCCATTGCAAAGTCTAATCCAAGTATCAACGAGAGTTTTCTTAACGCTACTTTTATTGTATTAGAAACGTGAGCAAGAGTTTGAAGTTAAGAAATCGGAAAGAGATGTCAAAGAGACGGAATCAAAGGTGAAACAAGTAAGTGAATGACTGAATTTTGTTTTTCAAGGAAAAAATTGCTTTTTCATTTCTTCTCTGCGCTAATTTTTTCTGATGTTTGGATTTAGTAGGGGTCTATGAAAATTCATAGCACCAAGAGTATTTGCTGGATTCGAATGAATCAAATCCTGCTTGATCGCCGAGAGATTGAAGTATTTTTATAATTTGCTCGTGGTTTTGATTAACGCGGAAATATCAGTGGATGCGACTTTACGAAATTTCTTGGTTGCGAAATGCCTGAAGACGAGCCTAAAATGATATAGAAATTTAACAATGAAAGGACAATAAAAAAATATACCGGGTATCCCAGAAAGAGTTCTCACGTTTGATAAATCACCAAAAATTGATTACAAGGCTGATCTTCAATTTTTTTTTTATGTCAAGTAGATCAAGGACCAAATTATTTTCCAAGATATAGCTGATCTTGTAATTGGTTTAAGATAATCAAATTTAGCTCTTAAGCACTGATTATTGACAGATCAAGCTTCTAGTTTGGTCATAAATGATAGAAAGAAATGCGCACTCATGGGAGACTTCAATGATGATAAAAATCTGAAAATGGTGACTGTTAGCTCAAAATAAGGTTGCGCGATGTGTGACTTTTCTACCTTGCTGTATCAAAAGCAAACATTTTATCATCTATGAATTTTTTGTGATTATTGAAACAGGACTACTTTTTTGGAACAACCGGTAGTTTTCACGGGGAAGGGATATCATCTGCACATTTGGTGCCATGGGATCGAAAATCTTCAGTATTGTTTGAAATTTTACTTCCTGTACCTCCTGAGGGAAGTGAGATGCCCTTGCATATTGTTCTGTGTAAGGAGATTCCTTACGATTTGCCCAAGTACTTGGGGCCTTTTTTTTAGACATTTTGCTACCCAGAAATTTTCGTAAAGTTGAACTTACCTATATTTGCAGTGCTTACAAGAACATGAGCAAAATCACAAAAATATTTCGGTCTTTCGGCTTTTAAGTAGAAATTGAATCATTCAAATCCATCGTGCACTCTTGATGCTATGAATTTTCGAAAGTGGGAACTTTTTTCTGGCTCATCTGGCGGGCATAGAACCTTCACTGTTATTGTTCTTGTTACTGTTATCTAATTTGATGTTGTAATTAAATTATAGGTTAGTTTAGTATCGCCATGCCTTGTATTAGGTAGCGCATTTGATATATACAAAAAAAGAACCGTCCTTGGTAAAAAGCATCTTGTTAAGAAGTGACATGTTTTAAAATATTTCGTCATAGTTGGAAAATGATATCAAAAGGCAGCAGAATCAATTGTCGCAGTTAGCGTATGAGAAAGCTCAGCTGGAAGAGGTATGTGAAGAGGTTTCATTTACATTGATTAAGCACCAAACAATACTTGGTGTGCCATAGATAAGTGCACACTTTTGAAATGCAACGATAAATCGTGCACTGGACCAATTTTGCAGGTTGATCTTTTAATCTTTTGGTCCAAATTTGAAATTATCCATTGCGAATTTTTTACGGTTCTTTTGCGTGCAGTTTCCCGAGTTATAAGAGATTTCTTGACATTGGTTTATAAACAGACTGAACTTGAAAAGACAAAGAGAAACTCTTGGATACAACTTGTGAATTTAGAAATAGATCAGTCATGATCCAATTCACGAGCGGTCTTTGGAGGCACTCGCAACATTAGTGTTACTTGTATACCCGAATACTATGTGTACTCTTTAATGCATTTTCATTTAATTATTTTGCTTAGCTCTGAATATTTATTCTGCAGGGATTGTCGATATCAAATGAAGCAAAAAAAGACACGATCAAATTGCAGGTAAATGTTGCCAGAAGACCTAAAACTAATCAAAAGGGTAACCGATTTCAATTCAGGAAAAATTCTGCCATGAAAGGAAATAGTTGACTAACATCGTGTTTTCTAATTCAGGCCTGCAGAGAGGATCCATGGGCCTAGTGGACAAACCGTGCTTGGGCTCCTAGAATGAAGGTGAAGGTGAAGTTGCGGTTTTTAGGGCGCTGGGATCGCTGAATTAGAATAGACCTAATCGAACCCATGACCCCTTATCATGACGCCCAAGTGGTGGGGCTCTACCTGGGATCGAACCCTGTCCGCCTGACTGTTCTGGCTGCAATGTCAGAGGATTGCGCCATGCGTCACAACACCAGAATTATTAAAACTGACTGATAAATAATATCTTTAGAACATGTTGATCTACCGAATCCTCTAGACTCTTGGAAAAGACGGGGAAAGACCCTTCTAGGACCCTTTCCGTGTATCTAAACTTTCTGGGAGTCCTCCTAAAGTCGAAAGCCGGGGAAATCTGGCCCCTGCCCCCTCTCGGAAAATCTATTATTATTCATTTGATGATAAATCACTCCCACTCCTAAGCTCACAGTCTACATCATCGGCATGATTTATCTTCTGTAATTAGTCCCATGTGGCCTGTGAATATTCCAGTAACTCGAAATCGGACTCTTCTTGTGGCACAGAAGAGAAATTATATGTAAATTGTATTTTACAAATAAAATTGAATCAAAATGAATCGTGATAGACTTCATGTGAATAGCTGCAGACTTTCAGTTTAATAACATGGATTTTTATTACCTTAGCGTGAATTACAGGAGTTAAGTGCCAGAAATGCAGCTGTCGATGGACGATTAGCTGAAGAAACTGCAAAACGAAGGGTGAGTATTGAAACTAAAAATTGTAATTTCATGTAAGTGGCCACTGTAAATGTTTGTTACAAGCAACGGGGACTTTTGGGAATTCTGCCGTGTTATTGATGCAAAGTAGGTTGCAATTTGCTAGAATTATGCACCCTCCTGACTAGTCTAAGTGCAGTGCAGCTGGCCAGTGAGTGAAAATATTTGCATCTTTTTGGAAAATTGTAGAAATTAATCTGATTGACCGATCTCAACTATTTTTGCTTCAATGTATTGTCTACATTAAAAGGACACTAAATTTGGGTATCTTTGTTAACATTTACTTGTCGTAAAGGTGTGCACAATGCAAAAGGCTGGTCAGTGTTTTACCCACAAGAGAATCTTAATAATGTTTTATCTTAGAAAGTGCAATTATTTGCAAACTAAGGCAATAGGGCCTTGGACGCAAAGCGATCTATTCATTATTTAACTGCCATGACCAAAGACATGTGGGTTATGGGTAAAAACAGTCCTGTCTAAAAACTTTTGTAAATTTTGATATTCTGATCCCTAGCTCGACAATAGACCTTTTAGCTATCCTACAAAGGAGTCTGGATCGAGCGATATTTTTATAAATTTTTATACGCAAGGTTCGATTAAGTGGCGTTAGAGCTTCCATCACTATTATGCACATTTGAACATTCTTCAAAATGTATCAAAATATCGTTCGATTCAGATTCTTTTTTGGAATAGCTAAAAGGTCTATTAAATTTCGACATGAATATCAAAACTTGGTGCGGCCATCCCAGTGGGCCATCCCATGTAGACTTTTTCGATAGATTAAAGCAGAAATGTTTGACATTTCATTTCATTTTATCAAGAACCATGAGATCCATGTAATGGAGATCCATATTATTGAGATTCATGTATTGAAATCCTTTCTACAATTTTAGAAAGTTGCACGGTTTTTTCACTCATGCAGTATAACAAAGTGGCCCATGTGTGCTGAGTTAAATTGTTATATTAGGTAAAGTCAATTGTAAAGTTTTTGTCAATATTTCATGTGATTGTTTAGTAAACTGCTTTCCATTTCTACACAGGAATTGGAAGAGAGGCTTGCAGAAATTAGGGAGAAAGAATCAGCAACAAAGGATGAGAATTCTATTCTTTATCAACAATTACATGAGGTACCTTGTTATGTTTATGGTGTAGAGAGAGCATTTAAATTACTATTGATTTATAGTTTGTTTGAACCAAATAACATAGCGTCATTTTCCGGACAATTACACTGAATAGATCTGTTTCAATAACTTGGGATCTGTTTAATTGCTACCAATTCTGAAGACGGTAGGTTTGGTAGATTTGGAAGGACTGATGACTGTCTGGTCCAAAGGCAGAAGGATTGGCAGACTTTTGAAAGATTCTCTTTTTATCGCGGTGAATCCGAAACCTACTATTTTAAAGATTTTTGTGTTTGATCGGGAAATATATTTCTGTATCTGTGAAGCCTACTGTTTTCAGAATTAGATAGGTTTGGAATTACCAATTAAACACCCATTTGGCTCGTTTCATTGGGTCATTTGTTTAGAACCTACTACCTGGTGAGTTTGAAAACGTTTCAGCGTTTGAAATATTACAAAAATTCAAATATTCTATCAATTTTTAATTTTCTTTTTGAGGTATTGCATCAAATATTGAATTATGATAGAGGTATTGATTTTCCGGTCAACGACTTTCAATTGGCAAAATTTTAGATTTTTATTAGCTATTTGGTTTTGAAGCATGCTACGAAATTACACGAACTCTTAAGCAGATCTAACTTTTTGACCATTCAAATTCTTTACCATGGTCGATTGTGTCAGAGATTAATGTCATGATCATGTACAGACTGAAAATTAATGTGAAAGAATGAAGTTGGGAATCCTGGGCAAGATTTTAGATTTCTTCTGAAACCAATAGCTCGAAATGTGGGATTTTCACTTCACGCTATCATTTGAAGTTCTTTCACGTAATTTAGCATAGTTTGTTACTGTTGCTAAGAATATTCTGGCCTTTCGTATGAAATAAAACTTTGGAGATTTTTCAAACGCTGAAACTTTTCTGCCTTACCTGTTCATAGGCATGGGCTGAATTTAGTTTTATATTTAAGACGTACACCGTAAAAACCCATCCACGTATAAGAACTTACAATTTTGCATGTGATCCTGGGTTCTGATACAATGAATACAATTGAATGGTTCTTATAAAATATATATATGGGGTTTGATTTGACAATTTCAGCTTGTAGGTTCTTAATCCACTAGGTTCTTATATGCAGGTATTTACTGTGTTGCAGTTACCTAAGATACCTCGAAGGTACCATTTGGGTACTTGGAGGCACTCTTGCAAAATACACAGTAATTAACAATAGATTATGATCACAGAAATTGCATCATGATCCACAGAAGTTGCGTGTGAAGTCTGTAGGAGAGACATTCTCGGCACGAATCTTATTCTTAAGTATACATTAGGCTGCCTTCCTGTTTTGGGTGGTCCAAAAAGTTTACAAAAAGTAATCGCCTCGAGTTAAAGAGTTTCCAGGAAAGAAGCCATTGTGTTAAGTCACCCTGATTGGACCAATCAAGAACACTGTCTTGCTTTACAATTGCGTGCTGCATTGGCATGAATGTCTTGAAGTTGCATGTCGATGTTGAAATATCTCTGTTTTCAGGAACGTTCATCACATACTGCAGCGATGAGAAGGATGGAAGAAGAGCTCAGAGCAGTTTCGGTAAACAAAAAGACACTTACTACTAATTACTACAAATACTTTTTCAGCTTTGTCAGCGCTTACTTTTTAAATTCTAACCGACTGATAGTCCTATCATGGAAACTATTGCCCGTCTCAAATTAGATGTCACGTGAAAATGCTCGCGAATGACAGCAATGGGAGTGTTTTCTATGTGTAATTTTGCACATTCGCAAATCTAATGTGACATGTAATTTGACACAGAATTATACCGTTTTTGGTTATAAAATGTTTCCGGGAAATATTTATAATGGCATGAAACTAAGATTTGCACAGGTCTTGCAGCAGTGCATAGTTTTTTCACATCTATTCACCTACCCTAGACTGGCGCATGCTAGCGCTTGTCAAAATGGAATGGTGCCATGGTACACAAAGTGCTTAATGATTTTTTGTATTCTACTTATGTTTTCCAAGATTTTTGTTAAGGAATTTGTTAAGTGCCGTTCATAGCCAGAACCAGATGACGTCATGTCTATTTCTGCTATGGACAGCACAGAATATTTTGTTTTCGTTTTAGTTTTAACAGTCATATATAGAAAAAACTAAGATTGAAAACTTAGACATTCAAAATGTTTTCGTACCGGTATTCAGAAGTCAGTGGCCTGCCTCTAAGGTTTCTTTGATTTCTGGAGAGAGAATCGTCCTTTGTTGCTATATAATATACGAATTACCTTTCGTCTCCTAGGCAAATGAAGATCGTACTTTCAAAGATGTTATGGACAAGTCGAACGCAGAGAAGGCAAAATACGAAGATGAAATTAGATCGTTAAAAGTAAGTGTATATGTTTTGTATTTCTATTTTCTTTACTTAATATTAACTCTATACTGCTGCGCAACAATTGATGAAAATGAATAACTGATATTAATGGCAACCAGCAAAGGTGCTGAATCGTAAACAGTAGCAAATTTTGGCTCAGGGAACGATGGTAAGAACAATAACACGCGCAAATTTTGGTCGTTTTCACCTGGTTTTTAGAGTTTTTACCACACTTCGTAAAATGAAATGCTACGACAGTGAAATGAAGATTTTTGTGAAATTGTTCGCTAATTTCCTGGTACTGGTACTTGGTACTTGGTACATACTAAATCAAAGGGGGCTAAGGATTTTTGCAAGATTTTAAGGCATGACAACGACCTTATAGAACCAATTCAGTCCCAGTGTTGTTGGAATGGAAGATCGAAGTCATTCTAAAATTGAACTCACACTGGAGGCTATTTTGTGGTATGATGCGGTGCGCCCGGCAATTAACCCAACTTTGTTGCATTGCCGCATTTCATTGTTATCTAGAATGCGCCAAGGACGACGCGTGAATGCAGCTAGAGTTTTGTCATGCGATATTCCTCAATCCCCTTCATATTCCTCAATTCAAACCTCATATGAATAGGCCCTTGCAGCAAATAAGTTTTAGAAAGCCAATATCGGTAATGTAATTTTTTTTAGCAACTCCAGCCTGAAGACTGTCTAAGCCTACCATCAATTTGAATTATATTCTAGACTCAACTGATCGAGGAACGTTCATTGGTAAAAGCAAATCAGATGTCGAAAAGAGATCAAGAAGATGAAATCGATAAATTGAACACTGAAAATAATAGGTAAGAAATGTATTTGGTTTGTTAAGAAACATTTCGAATTATTCTGTTGTAAAAAGTAGCGCAAATAAGGAACAGCTCAAGTAATCACTTCCAAAAGATCATTTATTCGTTTAATGCCCTACCGAGTGAGTACAAATAAACATTCCCCGTTTGAAAGGCCAATGCACTGCTCTCAGGATATCAGGCCAATAACAATATCTACTCTATCATGGACATGTTCAAATAAATGTTAAAATTCACTTGACTGAAATCGCGCTCCCCGTTCTGAAATTATGAGGGAATTTCTCGAGAAATCCTCTTTGAAAAACCTTTTAAAGTGGCATAGAATCTCAATCAATCAATCAATCAATCAGTCAATCAATCAATCAATCAATCAATCAAATTTCAATGATATATCTGTCCTACAGCATTCAAGAAAGATGAGTGTTTTTGATATTTCACTGACTTTTGTTGAATACTGTACAGTGATTGTTGCAAATCAAAACAAAACAGAACGGAAAATTAAGCCAGGTCTTGCGTATGTAAACCGATGAGTTCTAGTTTGAGCGTTGAGGAAGATAATACTTAAGTAGTGGTAGCGATAGCTAGGAAGAAATTATAGTGCACCTTTGATATTTGGGAGTTTTGTGCCCCTATATATAGAAACAAGTAGGCACACAAAAGCCCCAACCGATTCTGATAAAAGACTGCAAATTCTGTCAGGATGAGGTTGAAAATGGAACTCATTTAATTCTCAAATGCAAATCTTTGCCATCGATAGAAGTGCTTTTCTCGCAAAGATTAACGATCTCTACAGGAATTGGTCTGAAATTCCTTCATAGGAACTCGCAAAGTCAGGAAAACATTACGGTCACACAATCACTGATCGTGAGGAAGGTCTCTCAAAACGAAGGAAGAACTTGTGCCATGCCCTAAACACATCCATTTTCTTCTAAAAAATGAGGAAGGTAACACATTTCATCTGGAGGAAGGTTGAGCAGTTTTCTTAACTCTTAGAAACTGCGTTGTAGCTTTAGTGATAAATAAGGACCCAGAGTTTTTCTTGCTAGTCTCTAATTTCATTAATACACACCAAGCGTTTTGAGTTTGAAAATAGGACACTTTAACCGATAAGAAAAGATCTTGGTTTCCCTCTCTTTTTTGTTACGCTGTTTAGTTGTGTGTTGTTTAGCTGGTTTGTTGTAGGTATCTGTTGGTATGACCATGTATTTAGAAATATTGCGTCATTGAATGAACAAAATAGTTATTACGTTGAAAGAAAGAAGTCATTGGTTCGAGCAGAAACTATTATAATGCACAAAACCGTAGTCAATAGTATTTCTTGTTTATTAGACAAGAGTTTCTCTGTAATAGACCCTTAGCTTTTCTAAAACAACTTTCGACTCGAACGACATTTTGATACATTTTTTGATGAACTTTCGAATGTGCACAATGGTGATAGAAGCTCCAACGCCACTCAATGGAACCTCACATATAAAATGTATAAAAATAACGCTCGATCCAGGCTCGTTTTGTAGAATAGCTTGCTTCATTTTTCAGGCTTATCGAAGAAAACAGAAGAATACGCAAGAAATATCAATTAATGAAGAAAGATTATGAGGAAAAGGTATGTATGCGCTTGACACTGACGGGATATTTGTACTGGATGATTAAGAAGATTATAAACATTTTGTAAAACCGTCAGTTTCTGATTACATTACCTATCATGAAAATGTCTTTCTACCGGGTGAGTCAGAAAATGTATCAAAACACTGTTTGAAAAATCGTACAGGATTACGTATGCAACCAATTTGTAAAATTTAATTCCATCATCTTGCTCAACTTGACTTTCAAGATTTGTGTCATAATTTTAAGTGCATTATATCCTTCTGGAATTCGTAGGAATTAGCCGAGAGTTCTATTGCTTGATATGCCCAAAAACATCTAAAAATGGCTTGTTCACAATCATGTAGATTTAGACTGTTTGATGCCCAGCATTTATGATGAAATATAATAAAATTTCAAGAGTTTCCATATTGACGAGCTTAGAAATCTTTGATCTCCACGGAGGAAGATTTTCACAAGAGTGGAATAAGCGTTGTTGTATTCTGTGTCAAAATTTCCGGTTTCGCCTAGAATAGACCTTTTAGCTATTCTAAAAAGAATCAGAATCAAACGATATTTTGCTGCATTTTTAAAAATTTTCGAATGTGCACAATAATGATAGAAGCTCTAACGCCACTCGATCGAACGTCGCGTATAAAAATGTATAAAAATAACGCTCGATCCAGGGTCTTTTTTAGAATAGCTAAAAGGTCTATTGATGGAAGGAGAAATATTTTTCTGGATCGTCTCTGCGTCGTTGCAGCTAGCAATGCCTTAGCTAAGAAAACATTAGTTTACTATTTTGATTGTCGAAACATTGATCAAATTGATCCAGTCACTTCTAGTTTTAGGAAAAGCCAATAGAAGCTAGTTTTCGAGAATTCTTCAGTGAGATTAAGGAAATGCATTTTGAATTTTGACTAAATTCTCAAAATTAGATCAAGCCCTCAGTTAGGCAACGGAGTTGTAATTATTCAAATAGGTGTTTTAATTTATCTGGTACAATGTTTCAAAGAGTGCATACTTTTTGTATTCACCCAGTAAGCATTTTGAGTCAAGGCTCAAATTACTTTTTGTCACATTGCACAGTCTTGAAGTCTTTTTGAATTCGCTGTTGTTCGTGCTTTTGGAGCTACTTGGTTTTTAAATATGCTGCGTAACCATAAGAAATGAATTATCTGGACGTTCTTTTCTGTCTTTATAGTTATCAAATTCGGAGAAAGATTCATATCAACACAGAGATAGGTATGTCCTTATCTTTTTCAGTGCTTGGCTTTTTATGATTCGGAGTAATGGCAGGAACTCAACGTTTTGCCAAGAACTGAAGGAAAAGGATTGCACGATGATCATTTTCATGTTGCAAATTATTAGAAATTCCATATTAGATATGACATTCCGATTTGCCAAATTCAAGCGATTACATCATTATTTATATTAGCTAGGCCATGATTAGATTGTGTGTTGACTTGGCATTTTTTATATATCATTAAAACTAAAGAAAACATAATACCTGTAGCCTGCACTCAGCCTCGACACTCCTCGAAAGTATATACTTTCCAAGAGTGTTGAGGCTGCACGCAGGCTAAATACCTGCAATACATTGTACGATTCGCAGCCATAAAAGACACTCACCGGATTCTGGTTGTGAATTTTACTTAAAATTTTCAACTTCAAATGAACTTCAAAGAAAAGTAGCAAAAGTTANATGCTGGGTGTCCCAGAAAAGCAAGTAGACCCACCCCTGGCCGAGCCCAGCGATGAAAACTCAACTCCAACCAACGGCCAATCATTCCCAATATGCGCCCGGCTGAGGAATGCCTCGGAAACGACCAGGCACTGATCAAAGCCCAACCGCCACCGCCGGCCCAACCAAATCCGCTCACCTTTAAATCTATATACATTTATTTTAAGCTGACATGTATCTCAAAACAGATTTGAGAAGATTCTACAGAACAGAAACTAGATTGATTTGATTGTATGATTAATGATTATGATTTGACTTGGCATGTGACAGGTTATGTATGAATAGAATAATTTGAAAAAATAAAGGCCACGATACCAGTATGAATGTTTGATTTATTGACATCGTGGATGCTTGAATGCGTATCACTTCAAATCACATGAAATCACGGCGAATTGCTACCAGTTTTGTCCAATTACTTTGTTTTGTTTCAAAGACAACACAATTTTCAGCTTGCAACCCAATTTTCCGCAATGAAGCAACTGAGGTGATCTTCAAGCAAAAGTACATCGCTACATTATAGTAGAGTTATATCTTAACATTCAATAGTATTTGTGGTCCTGCAGGATAAGAGAGCTTGAAGATGAGTTGCGAAACAACCAAGAGAATTTGCTACAAACGAGAGAGGCGTTCAAGGTAACAATCTTTTTGCATTCAAGAGAAAGAAAACTTGACATAATAACACTCCGTTTAACGTAATTTTGAATGCCATTTCATAGTTTGTCATATTTGCGAATTTATTTACTTTTGGTCCTGGCCAAGGAGAGCAAACATTGTCTCCCAGAGAGATTTGCTTGCAAACGGTGTTTTCCTGTTGGTCCACAATGTATACATTGCGTGGCAAGCAGGATTTAGCAAATGTTTTACTACATCGTGGCCCAAACAAAAAAGCGTCTTGCTTTGCAATCAAAGCTCAAATGCTTGACACACAAAGTTAAGTTGTTTTACCAGGGCTTTAAACATTGGCTTCAAACTGTCATTGTTTAAACAAATGTTTAGTGGTACAGAATTTAAGAATTGCTTGAAAACAACAGACTTATCGTTTTGAGCACTTAAAGCAAAACATTATTTAACCTGTGAGGAAAAAGTTGTACCCTACAAAAGAACACAAAACAGCGTTAACCAGATATGCCTGTAAAACCTGCAAAAGAGTTGCAAGCCAAATAAACCCTGCACAAGAGCAGCAAACAAAGTTCAATGTCAGCAAAGAGAAGCAAATCAATGTTCCGAAACCAGGTTTCGTCTAGCCTGATAACTAGACATGATTTCAAAAGAAATAGTGGTCTGTTAAACACCACCGTAAAGCTTGTTCAAGCCTTGTTTTAATATTGCTCAGAATCCAAGGTTTTGATGGAAATTTATGCGAATATTTTGCTGATCTGAAAAAAGGAATATTGCAGTTTGAATACAACTTGATTACTTTTTGTTCCGCCTTGCATAGAAATCTAATCTCGGCAGACAGTTGGATTGCATACCCTTGGGTCAGAGATTAACTTTCCATGCAAGGCAGAACAAAGAGTAATTAAATCGTAACTGTCAAAGGACTACATGGATAAATGGTTTGTTTACAAAAATCAGCAAATTATTTGCATAAATTTCCATGAAAACCTTGGATTCTGAGCAATATTGTAACGAGACTTGAACAAGCTTTACGGCGGTGTTTAATAGACCACTATTTCTTTTGAAATTGGGTCTGGTTATCAGGCTAGTTTCGTCGCATTCTCATTAGTTGTTATGAATCTGAACTGATTAGAGTCTCGGAAGTAGAGGTCCAGACATTCAACGTCCAGATAATCAAAGTCCGGATGCTCCAGGCTTACTTGTAATAGTAACGAACTAACAATTGTTGATCGTTCCGTTTAAAATTGGACTGATTTCTTATAGCAATCATTGAGAGATGTTCATGCATTGGTTGACAATCTTCTTGATGGTTTAATGCAAGAAACTGAGCAAACAATGCCGGTAAATATTCCTCTTAATTCCTTGATACTGCTGCTGNAGCAAGTAGACCCACCCCTGGCCGAGCCCAGCGATGAAAACTCAACTCCAACCAACGGCCAATCATTCCCAATATGCGCCCGGCTGAGGAAAGCCCCGGAAACGACCAGCCACTGATCAAAGCCCAACCGCCACCGCCGGCCCAACCAAATCCGCTCACCTTTAAATCTATATACATTTATTTTAAGCTGACATGTATCTCAAAACAGATTTGAGAAGATTCTACAGAACAGAAACTAGATTGATTTGATTGTATGATTAATGATTATGATTTGACTTGGCATGTGACAAGTTATGTATGAATAGAATAATTTGAAAAAGTAAACGCCACGATACCAGTATGAATGTTTGATTTATTGACATCGTGGATGCTTGAATGCGTATCACTTCAAATCACATGAAATCACGGCGAATTGCTACCAGTTTTGTCCAATTACTTTGTTTTGTTTCAAAGACAACACAATTTTCAGCTTGCAACCCAATTTTCCGCAATGAAGCAACTGAGGTGATCTTCAAACAAAAGTACCTCGCTACATTATGGTGGAAGTATCACTTAAATATTCAATATCATTTGTGATCCTACAGGATAAGAGAGCTTGAAGATGAGTTGCGAAACAACCAAGAGAATTTGCTACAAACGAGAGAGGCGTTCAAGGTGACAAATTTTTCCATTCAAGAGCAAGAAAAACTTTACATAATAACACTCAGTTTCACGTAATTTTGATTGCTATTTCATAGTTTGTCATATTTGCGAATTTATTCTTGTTTGGTCTTGGCTAAGGAGAGCAAACATTGTTTCCCAATGAGATTTGCTTGCAAGCCATGTTTTCCTGTTGGTCCACAACGCAAACATTGCGTGGCAAGCAGGATTTAGCAAATGTTTTACAACGTGGCCCAAACAAAAAACCATTTTGCTTTGTAACCAAATCTCAAATGCTCGACACACAATGTTAAGTTGTTTCACTAGGGCTTTAAACATTGGCTTCAAACTGTCATTGTTTAAACAAATGTTTAGTGGTACAGAATTTAAGAATTGCTTGAAAACAACAGACTTATCGTTTTGAGCACTTAAAGCAAAACATTATTTAACCTGTGAGGAAAAAGTTGTACCCTGCAAAAGAACACAAAACAGCGTTAACCAGATATGCCTGTAAAACCTGCAAAAGATTTGCAAGCCAAATAAACCCTGCACAAGAGCAGCAAACAAAGTTCAACGTCAGCAAAGAGAAGCAAATCAATGTTCCGAAACCAGGTTTCGTCTAGCCTGATAACTAGACATGATTTCAAAAGAAATAGTGGTCTGTTAAACACCACCGTAAAGCTTGTTCAAGTCTTGTTTTAATATTGCTCAGAATCCAAGGTTTTGGAATACAACTTGATTACTTTTTGTTCCGCCTTGCATAGAAATCTAATCTCGGCAGACAGTTGGATTGCATACCCTTGGGTCAGAGATTAAATTTCTATGCAAGGCAGAACAAAGAGTAATTAAGTCATAAATGTCAAAGGACTGCATGGATGAATGGTTTGTTTACAAAAATCAGCAAATTATTTGCATAAATTTCCATGAAAACCTTGGATTCTGAGAAATATTGTAACGAGACTTGAACAAGCTTTACGGCGGTGTTTAATAGACCACTATTTCTTTTGAAATTGGGTCTGGTTATCAGGCTACTTTCGTCGCATTCTCATTAGTTGTTATGAATCTGAACTGATTAGAGTCTCGGAAGTAGAGGTCCAGACATTCAACGTCCAGATAATCAAAGTCCGGATGCTCCAGGCTTACTTGTAGTAGTAACGAACTAACAATTGTTGATCGTTCCGTTTAAAATTGGACTGATTTCTTATAGCAATCATTGAGAGATGTTCATGCATTGGTTGACAATCTTCTTGATGGTTTAATGCAAGAATCTGAGCAAACAATGCCGGTAAATATTCCTCTTAATTCCTTGATACTGCTGCTGTAAGCCCTCCAGTTCTGATAGATTCAGTNAATGAAATTCAATTCAGTTCATATATTTTAAATCCACAACATAAAATTTATAACTTACTCTACCAACAGATAACTAAACTACAAGGAAATAAGATATTACAGAAATTGATACATTGATATAGAACGAAAGAGCTTGGTTTTGATAGCTGTAATGCTAAATTGGTAGTAAATTTTGTCAAGGATTTTAGGTCTGTTTCGTAGGATTTTAAGATAAACATTTTGATAAAGTCACTTATAACTTGAAAAGGATACAACGGATTTTGGCAAATTAAAGTCTGTGTCAAACTGGGTGTCACGTGAAAATGCCCGCGAATAAAAACAATTGAAGAGTTTTGCATGAGTAATTTTACGTCATCGCAAATCTCAGTGACACCTGATTTGAGATGGACTTTGAAGTTTAGTACTTGCGTTGACATTTTAGCCACACGATCGTTATTAATTTGTAGGAGTCCAATGACAAGTTTAAAAGATACAATTCTCAGACGTCTAAGCATTTTTCTTACTCACCTGTTGCTACTTGAAGTAAAAATTAAGCGAGGAAATTTGTTTTAGATGTCACTTAAAAATGTTCTCCATTGAGATAAGGGAAAGCATGAAAGGGTTTTTTCTCATTTGCAGATCAAAAGTTTATCCGACTCTGTACCACTTGACCCGAAGAAATGGAGCATGGATATATTAGTAAGTGCAAAATTTAATTTCGCAGTAAACTGCAAGATCGGGCTTTGATTGCTGCTTGCTAATAAATGCTTTAGCGATGTGCTGTCATCAATAATTATCCCTGCTATGGGTCTCTGTGAATTTTATTTTGTTTTAAGACTTTAAAACACCTTTCTACCGGTCTTCTTGAAAATTCCCTTGAGCTCAACTAAAGATTCCTTTTGAGTCACACAAATGAAATGTATCCACTCTTTGAAAAATTATTCTGCCTACGCGATTTAAATTTTCGACTTTTTCGAGTAATTCAAGGAATGTGATTTTTGGCCAACCAGCTGACTTCTGAGAGAAATGAAGCATCCAAAACCACGAAAAACTATCCAAAATTTGGTTCCAGCCCCTATGGAACGAGGAATTACTTATTTTGCGAATTGGCTGCACAGTCTTCGCAGTTTTAAAAAGTGGACACATTTTCTGACTCACCCGGTAGATATTTTCCGAGATTACTTACGTAATTATCTCATCTTTCCCTGAAAACCTAACAACTCCTGTTGAAATCAGTGTTGAAAATCATCAAATTTCTGCTGTGGTACCAAATCTTCAACTTCAAGCTGTTTAAGACTTGTATGTGGTATTAAATCAAATTTGATGTGGTATTAAATCAAATTTCAAATTTCTAAAGACTCTGTCCCATCGAGAGAAGATAATTTCTTGAAATGAGGCCCTAAATTAGGACACAACTTCAGAAAATTTCATTTTGTTACCTTGAGCACAACAATTTTGTTACTCCAAGGAACGACCATAAAATGACTGATAAGTCTTATCTGCGTAAGTTAGTCTTCTTGATAGCAATTAAACCTGTGTCTGTAATCTAAAAATTTAGTTGTTTTTATATCTATTTCACTCGTGTGATATGTGATACTGATTGACTGGAAACCGTTAAATTATTTCACAGGACAAACTCAGAAAATGCTGTGCCTTGCTGTCACCAATCACGGAGAGAAATTCAAAACAGAGTAGTCTGCTTGCTAAAGCACAAGAAAAGCTAAAGGTAATAATGACAATCTTTTATGATCAGTTGGTTTTTAAATCCTCCACATTTCAGGGTTCCATAATCAATGGTATTTTCCAGACAGAACTAAATTGTTTGTAAAACAATACCATACCTACAACTAGACTCATCATCATGTCATGGATGTTGCATACTTAGCTTGATTGCCATCCCTTTTTGTGGCCAACGAACGTGACCTGCTTACGAACGGGGTGCAGCGCACACTTCTGAGCTTTGTATCCATCATTCATAAACAGTTGCAAACCAAGCTGAGTGTAATGTCCTGGAGAGTGGAGACTGCAGCAAGTTCTTTTTCGAAGCCATTTTCGAAGCTGTTACACTACTGGTGGTTGATGGCATGCGGGTCGCCTCCATGATACAGTCGGTCTGGATTGCATCTCTTGGGTTTCTTTGATTTTTTCGAACATTTTGTTTTCCTTGCAGTTTCCCATTTACTTTTAGTTGCATTCAGTTCTCTTCTGTAGCCATCACGAGTAAAGAATTATCTTTCTGTTTATCGTTCTCCTTTAACTTACAATATGATGCACATTAATCTCCTTAGCAATGTATCATCTTCACGCTTCATTTCAAAAGTTGCGACTACATTGGGACGGTGACGCCAAAACATTTCGCGAAAGCCTAGTCGGATACTGTGATAGAACGAAGCAAATCTACTTCGCTACAGTCATTCTTCGATACCAACTATTTACCTGTGTGCACTTGAGCTTTTGGACTGCTTAAGTATGTATCTTTGAGCTTTGTAACATGAGTGGTGATAATAAACTATTTGCTAGTTAGGCCCAAACTGTGATGAAGGTGAAGTGAAGTTGCGTTTTTCAGCGCCAAGGGCTGGGATCGCAGAAATAGAGCAAACCTAATCGAGTCTGCGACCCCTGTCATGACGCTCAAGTGATGGGGTCCTACCGGGTATCGAACCCACTCCGCCTGACTGTTCTGGCTGCAAAGTCAGAGGATTACACCACTGCGCCACAACACCTTCAAAGNAGGGCTGGGATCGCAGAAATAGAGCAAACCTAATCGAGTCTGCGACCCCTGTCATGACGCTCAAGTGATGGGGTCCTACCGGGTATCGAACCCACTCCGCCTGACTGTTCTGGCTGCAAAGTCAGAGGATTACACCACTGCGCCACAACACCTTCAAAGGAGCTAGTGATGTGAGAGCACGAGGAGGAAAAAGGACTGGGGGCGAGGCGAGGAAGTATTACTGCCAATTCAGAAGGACTGGGAACTAATATGACTTAAGCAATTGTCTTGGCATTTAACTCAATTTACATATAAATTTTACCTTACAAAATCACGGAGGCAACTCCAACTGCAACGCAATGTTGCTTTTTTTTTTGGTGCAACTTTGCTTCCTGGGAGACTACAAAGTTGTTCTTTTCATTTTCACAACTTGGACATCTTTTTCTCATTTATGTCGTTTTGTACTTTGGATCTACAGGGTGTCCCAAAATATTGGGCCCCATCTGTTCAGTTGCTGTCGAGGAGCTGTAATTTCAGTTGTCCCGTTTCTTCTTACACCCATTTCACACTGACACAGTTATACCAGCTTTATTTAAACCATGCTAAATTTTAACCAATCAAATGCATTTGCCTTGTTGGATTGACCAATTAGAATGCAACTTACGATAACCTGATTTACTTTCAGCTGGTTTAACTTGCCAGTGTGACTAGGGTATTACACTTGCATCTTGACATTAACATTTGAGACCTTGCTTGAGTCAATTTGACAAGTGGCTGCTGATTTGTGGTACAGGAAAGTGAAAATTATTGGTTATTTTTAAAAGTAGCTCATTTTTTTCCAACAATGTCTGCCTAAGTCAAGTGTCTATTGAAAGGATTCCAACGTTGTGCTTGGATTTTTCATTCTACATTAAAAACAGTTAGTAGTGTTGTTTTATGAATAGACCCTTATTCCGAATGAATAAGAAATTCAAATGCAATCCTAGACCCTATTGATGACTGAGCTCAACAGAATAGATTTTCTTATCGCACTGAGCTTTCATCGAATGCAGTGCAGCAAACTTTTAGCTCAAAATTTTTTTAGATTTATCGAAGCCACACAAAGTGACCAGCGCCTAACGCTCTTCGGCTCACCTGGCAGATTGTTGTTTTACAAGCCGGATTGTCAGTTTTGGCGACTTTAAGCCGGATGGTAGTTTACAAGCCGGTGGTAGTTTTGGTAATCATCTTAACACCTTGATTAATGTTTTGCACACAGTTGAATCCAGTCAGCGTACTCAACAAGTTTGCCCTCGATTTATATCAAAAGTTGTATCTTTTTAGGGATTGTTAAAAGAAGGTGACCAAGACAAGAATTATTTCCTCGGAGAACTTGAAAAGCAGAATGATCTTATTGCAACGTTGAAGAAAGACAAGAGAGGTTCGTTACTCGTTATTTTAAAATAGCAAACCTACAGTTGTCCCGCAGTTGCCTGAAGAAAGTCGATTTCTGATTAGCATCGTTCTTGTTGTTAAACCTGATGAAAGTTTTCCGCTTTATAATTGTGCTCAGTGCAAAGATTGTCACAGCAGTTGAACTGCAATGATGTAAAATCTTGATGCAGACAACTTTCCTTTTCCTTGCACATATCATAAGGCAAGGATGAAATACAAACTTTAGCATTAAAGGGACTCAGCACTGGTAACACATGCAAGTTAAAAAATAGAGGAGATGATACGCCATCTGATTGGACGTTGCTTTCAAACGCCATCTCATTGGACCAATAAAATAGATGTGCCACAAGAGCAATTTAACCGTGTCGATTCCCTTTCATAGGAATTAAGAAAAAATGACGAATTTGTTCAGCGTTAATGGCGTGGCATGAATATCAGTTGTATGTGCATTTCATTCCCTACTGTCGCCTAAGACTTCGACGCCAAAAATTAAACATCAAAAGACGTGTTTGCTTTAGATTTGGGTAAATTGCTGCGTTTAATTGAAGGTGACTGAACAGGGTTAACTAAAGATGGAAAAAAGCGCTGACCTATTTTGGATGGTAACGGAATGAATTGTTCTTCTTAGATGTTTAAACAATAAGTGGCGTTCATGTGGCCTTTTTCGTTATATTTTTAGAATGGATAGCTGTATGTCGGTTCTTCTGCTTCAAGCTACTCGATGACATGAATATGATAGATGAAACCCAATGAGGCATTGTATATACCACAATTTGATGTGGTTGGGCCAGGTTCATTAGAACTATTCTCTGCCTGCAAGCAAATGCTTGTCGAAAATGCACCTGCGGGTAAGGCACTGCAAGTCAAGTAAATGGGCTGACCATTTGTGTGAAATGATATTTTGTGCCTGTGAGCGGTACTCGTGAGCTCGTATAACTTAACGAGGCCAGGGTTGGCACTGCTTTTTAGTTGTATTTCACTCACTTTTATATTTTTAGGATGGGAAAGGACAAAAGCTGAAAAGGATAGAACGATAAAAAATTTAGAGGTAGTAATACTATTTTACTTATTGGACCATCCTGAAAGTTTTCGAAAGGTTAATCAAAACAATTTTCTGGTATGTTTTGGCTAAAATTGTAAGGATGCAAAGCACCAAAGCAACATCATTATCGTGTATTTCTCCCAGATTCGTTCTCGTTGGTAAATGGCTCGCAAGATGGGCATTGGCTTCGACAACTGACTTACTTAGGAATAATATGGTCAGATCATTTATAACTGCTTGCTAGAATCCCTTTCCTTAATTGGACCAAAAATTTACATTATAAATGCAGGGATTCAAGGGGATGTATTGAACTTTTTTCTCAAGAATGACACCAATCTGTATCATATAATGGGGCATTTCGGTCTGATGAACACCAAGCTTGCTACGATGCAATACGTTGTCTTCTCTAAACGCAAGACAATTGTGAACTGGCATTGTGGAATCTGAAAAGGTTTTTTTAAACGTTTTCGTGCTTTTTCTATCTAGAAGTTTGTGCCCAGCGTATTTCCTAGTCTCTTATAGATATTGTTTTCAAATTTGCCGTTACCTGTGTCACATTGCAATGTTAGAAGATTGTTTCCGTAATCGACACTATTTTTACTTGACATCTTACAGGAGCGACTGAATGAAGTAACTAAGCACCTAGAGCAGGTAAGAATTGTTTCATCCAAATAGATATAGCCTCGTTAAAACATAAATGTTTACAAGAATTTGGATCTGAAAACTTATTTGTGCCTCAAGTCTACTATAGTGGAAACGACAGAGCAGAAATTGCGCGTGCATGGGTGAAAATTCCCCCTAGCTCTCTGCAACAGATCCCAAAATTAGGTACCATTTGATATTTTTTCCTCGGGCCTTAAACTTTTGATTTTTATCATTTCAAAAAGCATACATATTGAAACACTTCCTCATATCAGATTGCTCAGTAGAAACTGGATAGAAGAACCACAAACTCAGGATAAAATTTTGCAGGAAGATTTTTATAAATTTTGGAAATTGAATCAAAATTTGAAAGAAGATGTCCCAAAGTGCTAGATGCTCAGTGCATGCCATGCCATTTATATTGTTATTGCATAGTGCCAAAGATGGCGTCGAGGAATTTCTATCAAGATCCTTGCAGTTTCAAGACTTCAACCAACCAAATCAATCGAAGTTAAATGCGACGCAAAGCATCGTGGTACAAAATTCCTGTCTGCCATCTTTAGTGCAATCGTCTATAGCACCATTCTTAAATAGTGGTAACCCAAAATTAAGAAGCTTTGCAAGGCTCAGATCAATTGATGATGGTCCTTTTTTGGGGGTTTTTATTGTACTTATATTTTGCTTGTTATGAATAAAGATATCTTTTGCAACCAATCTACTGTTTAGAAATAGCTTCATATTGCTTTATATTGATCTGAGACAGAAACCAAAACACAAGGACAAGAGCCCCTTTTTGCTGTTAACAGTTAGGAAATCAACCGAGCCCTTCGAAAGCATTCCATACGCTACATAACCATTATTTATTGTCTCAAGATAATGTCTAATTGTCTCAAGCATCTTTGAAACATAATTTTGTTAGTATGCCGATGTTTTTGCTTCCAGAGTTACTAGGCTTCTGACTGTGTACTAAAGCACGATTTTTGCATAGACATTTATAGCTTTAGGCGTCGAAGTCTTAAAGGACCTTTAAAGCTGCTAAAATTCTGAAAATGGTATTGACATCAAAACTACGCATTCTTGAATTATGGTTGACTCGTTTCAGTTCTGAGTTCCAATGAGAGAGCGTCAAGACTGAGAGGACCAAGACTGAATTTGCTGTCCTTGAGGAGGAGGAGGGGAAGGAAGAAAGGGAGACTTCCTTCGTGACTTCTGACTCCTCCATAACTGCGTTCTCTAAGATCAAAACTGAGACTTGTAGCAAGTCAATAATTATGGTAACTCACATTAAGTTCCTTTAAAGTTCCAATCTCAGGTTGCCATTATCAAAATCGGCAGGGGGGCAGAAATGTTTTGCGTACCGAGGCGCCAAACTTTGAAACAGTCTTGGCCCTGAGATCAGAAATACTTCAACCCTGAGATCGTTTAAAAAGGTGCAACCATAAATTTCACTTACCAATTATTTTCTGTTTTCTTTCGTTTATTTATGACAAATTGTAATTAGTTTAGGTGTAGGTTTTATCGCAAATTTCGTTTTTATTGTAAATTAGTAGTTATTTGTAAGTTTTTAGCATGGCCCCCTGTAAATCAATTATAATTATTGAGGGGCTACCATACCATGGGTAAAAAATATCAAATCAAATCAAATCAAAACCATTAATTTTATAGCAAGATATAATTACCACGTACACCATTCTTTATAATGGCTCTACGCTTACGTTACGTTATTTATTCATAATTTTTCATTTCGTAGTGTACAAAAGTACTTCATGGAACTCTAAATGCTATGGAAGAAAGGACAACTGTACTTGCAGAATTAGATTCTCTGAAGGTAAGTTGGGAGGGATTAAACTTGATGATACCCGATGGTTCACTGTTACCATCACCCGATGGTTCACTGTTACCAAGCGAAAATCTGTCTCAAATTAGATGTCACGTGAAAATGCCGCGAACTAAACAATTGAAGAGTTTTGCATGAGCAGTTCTGCGTCATCGCAAATCTCGCGTGACATCTAATTTGAGACAGACTTTAATATCCTTTGCTGATATGCACTCCCTGCTAGGTCGAGGCCAATGTAGGTCATGTTGCCCAAGAACCTATGCACTAACTCCATTTTTATCTGAAGCTCTAGAACCGCATATCAAGGGTACAGTAGAAGCCCGCATAAAAGAACCTAGTTTTATAAGAACCTTGAGGCTGAAATTCCATGATTAGAACTTTTTAAACAAGAACCCACAAGAGGCTAAAATTTCTAAAGGTTCTTATATTATAGTTTGATAGATGATACTTTACTTGTAAACTGCAAAATCTTTCATGATGTAAACTTTATCAAAAAGAAATATATTGAAAAACTATTCAATTCATAGAAGGAATACACTAGTATGTATAAAAACACATTTGCACTGCACCAACTATAAGCACCTTTTTAAGAACCTTGCAGGCTGGACTTGATTATAGCATCAGTTAATCAAGAAATTCAGGCTGCCTCAAGAAAACCTAGGTTCTTTTATGCGGGTTTCTACTGTAATTGATCAAATTTTCATCACTCTTTGGCTGAAAAATGTTTTAATCTCATCTTTTTAGATCTAAAACTTGGATTACGTTTGATCGAAATTTTTATCCGTTTCAAGCCCTTATTTTCTCACGATTTTAGAACAGTACCGGGTGTCCCAAAAAGGTATGCAGATTTGGTTGACTCCAGCGATGTGAATTTAGATTTAATCAATAGCTAATCACTCTCAAAATGTTCCTCGATAGTTAACTTGAACATAGATACCTCGTTTGTTGGTATTGGTGCTCTGAGAGTAGAAATATCAATCTTGAACTCTCAAATTTGCGTCCATCTGTAAATCAGAGATTTGGCCTTTTGGCCTAAGCAGGTTCCTGAAGAACATCGAAATTAAGAACTGAAATTAATGAAAAATTAAGAAACTGCCCAATGGGTAACTGCGGGGTGACAGAATAGTACCAAATATAATATTTTTCAAATTTTATCGAGGCTATCGTTGATTTATTCCATGTGCCTTGTGAATTTGCTTAGGCCATAATGCTAAAGCTCTGGTTTGCAGGAAGAGGCAAATTTGAGCTTTGAAGATTAACATCTCTGCTCTCAGAGCAACAATACTAATAAACGAGGAATCTATGTTCAAGTTAGCTATTGAGGGACATTTTGAGAGTGATTAGACATTGATTCAAGCTAAATTCATATCATTGGAATCAACCAAATCTGTATACATTTTTTGGGGACACCCGGTGTGCAAACTGTTATAACACTGAATTTCACTTCAAAATTGTCCATTGATGTTTAGTTTTATCATTCTAGCAACTATTGTATTTGATATGTAGAGAGATTATTCTTTTATTTTCAGAGTGAACATTTGGAAAATGAAAGATTAAATGAAAATTATATAAGGTAAGATTGTATTTTCTTATTAGACCGTTCCTTACTTGTTTCTTGCTTGCCAATTTCCTAACGACCTACTTTGCAAAATTCTACATCTAATGAACGCAAAAAAGCCTAATTTTCAGAAAATTAACTTCTCGTTTACATCACACTTTTTTTGAGAAATCTAAACTTTTCGGTTGGTAGCTTTTTTTCGTAAACCCTGTAGTGTAGAACAGCACAGCGCACTTGATCTCCTCGTTGAATCTTTCTGCTAGGTTGAATCTTTGAAATCTTTGAATCTCGTTGAATCTTTCTTTCTGTTATCAAATGTTGCGTTCTAAGCCTTAGATATATTGTATCTTGGTGAATGAGTAACGTTCCCTTTTTTGCATCCAGACATACAGAANCCAATTTCCTAACGACCTACTTTGCAAAAATTCTACATCTAATGAACGCAAAAAAGCCTAATTTTCAGAAAATTAACTTCTCGTTTACATCACACCTTTTTTTGAGAAATCTAAACTATTCGGTTGGTAGCCTTTTTTCGTACACCCTGTAGTGAAGAACAGCACAGTGCACTTGATCTCCTCGTTGAATCTTTCTGCTAGGTTGAATCTTTGAAATCTTTGAATCTCGTTGAATCTTTCTTTCTGTTATCAAATGTTGCGTTCTAAGCCTTAGATATATTGTATCTTGGTGAATGAGTAACGTTCCCTTTTTTGCATCCAGACATACAGAAAGGTTGGATAACTTACAAGATCAATTACAGGATGCCAAGGCAACCCTGCAAGGAGTAAAGGTGGGATTTATTAGTTTAATTACGCGGGAAGGTAATAAGGAAAATCGTTCCTTGCCCTATACGTTCTGATAATTTTTCATATATCTGTTTTGTTTTGTTACAAAATGCTTGCTACTTGATACTAATTATAGTGATAAGATTAAATATACTTTGAAATAGGCGGAAACAAAACAGACAGATTCAGATTCCTAATAGGGCATCATCTATGCCAGGCTTTAGTTAGCGATAACGCTAAAGTTTATTTTGAAACAAGACTGTTTGAAGATTCTTCGAATAAATCTGAGCAGCTCTGATACGTCTAACGTATTAAGCTAATTTTAGTCAATGACAGTTTGAAAAGTATCAACCCCATACATTAGAAGTACCTCAGCTGCTCAGATTTATTTGAAAAATCTTCAAGTTTCAATATTGTTGCTGGTCATTCCTTTTCTGCAGTTCTGTTACAGTAAGTCCCTGCATATAAGAAACGGACATATAAGAAACTGCAGGTTGCCAGTTTCTTATAAATAGTGAAGAAATTGAAAGTGAAATAATGAAACAATGATAAAATTGTTTTCCAGCTTTTCACATCTGATATTTTAACATATAACGATGATACATGATTATTTAGATTGTTAGAAGCTTACTTCTTCATGCCTCCGTAAGATTGGGAATCCTAAATTATATTGAAGTTTCCATATTGAGCATGGTTTTATGGTTTTATAGTTTGAAAGATACTAGTTGACAGAGGAAAGCATCTTATGCGAAAGGACAATTTTTTGTTCGAAATATAAGAAATCTGATATGCTTCTATTTAGAAGATATTTTCTTACATCTATGAAACTAGAGAGCCTGATTTAAAATGTTGGGCTTCTTACATGCGGGGACTTACTATAATGACCAAATTGATTCTGGGACATACCTTATGAAAGAAAACTTATGATGCATGAAATAATTGCTAATTTTGAAATCGTTCAACCACTTCTAACCAGACTTTTCGTTTGTTGATAGGATGATAATGTGGACACTACGACATTTAATATGAAATTGATAAAGGTTTGTTTGGCCAAACTTGTCCCAATTGTAGATTTGTTTTGCCAAATGATTTTGAAAAAAGTTTGCTGCTTTGCAATTCTTTCAGAGAGCATAGACGCAGTCTTCTCGTTGGTGTCAATTATGTACTTGAAGCATACGGATACTCCGAGGCTCCAGACAACAATATTTTGCAGCTTCTTCTATATGGAAATAAAAATTTGCCCTTGGAAGCCAATAGATTAATCTTGAATGCAACAATGAACTACATTTTCGAAACAGAACACTTTGATTGAAGATTACTCATATCCCTACGTAGAACACCCAAGCCCCTTCTGTCTGTATGTGTTTGTTTTTTGGCAGTTCTCTTCGTTTGTAATTATGTAATGTCTTAAGGCAGCTTGCAATCAAAACTTGGATTTGCTAATTCACCATGTTTGGCTCTAACTTTCAAACCTACACTTGCAATTACCGTACTTGATTGCAAGCTTCCTTCGCTTGTACCTTAGTTTTCCGTTTGTATTATTAACATTCCTTTTATTTGTAGTAGCAGTTACGTGTAGTAGTTACGTGTAGTATTAGCAATTATTTTTCTCTCTAGTAGTTACGTGCAGTGGTATGTTCGTATTTCCTGTTTTATGTTGCCATGAGGTAGCCGTAGTTTTCGCTCCAATTGGTATTGTATTGAAGATTGAAGATTGAAGTAGGGTATGGTATTTTGTAAGTAACGTTGAAAGTAATATGTATTGTAAGTTATTAAATGATGTATAAAAAAAAAGTTTGTCTTTAAAAATACTGGTATCTTAAAAATTAGACATTTGATTAAGCTATACTCTTAGACAATTGTATTATTGGCTACATCATGTAGGAGACAGAGAAGTAATCAATTTGGTTTGAGCCGTTTAAAGGAAGGTAGCTGGCTCTTGAATCAATATACAAAGGGTTGCTGAAAAGTTCCCAGCCTGAATTGAAAGGAGATGCTGGATACAACTGAAAATCTTTACGCATTTAATTCTATCATCTAAAATAGGGCAATACACTATTACAATAAAGATGGCGGCAAGGAACTTTTTACCAAGATACATTTCGTTCTTGTGTCGAATTCCTATAGAATCATTAAAGATTCGCAACTGGAACTCAACTTCTTCGTCGCCGCCATCTTTAGCGTAATCATCTATTGATTTTTATTAGATATGCTGAATGATTTATTTTTCCTTGGGTTGTTTGAAGTGAGTAGATTTTGTAATCATCACCATATCAAATAGTTTGTTTTTGTTTTCAGAGCTTGAGTCCTGCGCCAAAACGAAGGTACGAGAGCAAAGTCAATGCAATATCAAGAAGGTACGTTATTCGTTCTTTATGTCGATGGAGGCTTTGTTTGTGGAGGAAATGATCGCATTGCAATTCTCAGTTATCACAACAACAACAACGACAGCAACAACAATAATATTTTTTGCTCAAACAGGGACTTATGGACTTTCATAAAAATTTGGGACGAAAAGAAACAAAGAGGGCACCGATTTTTCTATTCGCGCTGAATCGAGGTTAAATAGTAGTCATGGCAACCTTCGGCAGTTGGAAATTCTTATTGCTGTGGTGAGCTCACGGAAGCTAAGTTGCCCTCAAATTGAGGAAATCCTGGTTGAAAGTGAAAGGTTTGTTGATTCTTGGATTGAGGAAATATTCATCTGGATACTTGTGGCTTTTGTTCATTGCTAACGTCATGGAAAACTTGAATTTTGAGGCGTTTTATCATCTGAGGCTTGAGCCATCACCTTAGGCCATCCATCATTGCCTGGAACACACAGCTTCTGGTACAATGTTGCTATGGTTTCCATATCCGGACATGAAACTGAGGGAAACAATTCCGTCCTAATTTTCAATGTGAAAGCCCATGAGTCGTAGTTTGAGCGTCAATCATTCTATCAATAAATAGCGATAACTACGAACTTGTAATCAGTCTAGATCAATTTGTGTTTAATGAGATCATCTTTTCTTTTATTTCTGTTATTGCACCTTAGCTTCAGATTGAAAAGAATCCGCGATACCTTTTGACAGACAAGAATGCTTCTGCTACAGGGTATCCCAAGAAGACTGCACTCCGCTTCTATAGCTGCTGTGGAGGAGCTGGAGCTTCAGCTTCAATTGTCTCAGTATTACACAGTTGCATAGGTCAGGCTTCAATTTAGAGTTTGAGATCCTATTTGAGTCAATCTGACGAGTGGTTGATGATTTAAGGTAGCAGAAAGGCAAAAAAATAGTTGCTTGTAAACAGTTTCATTTCATTTCATTTTCATTTTATATTCTTTCAACACGGTAACCCCGTCGACAAAGGTCGCTTTTCAGGGGGCCGTGACAAAAATTTACAATTTAATTTACATGTTAAAATCTACAAACGAAAATAAATAATCTAATTACAAAACTAAAGTGAAATTAAAATTAATACATAATGTTAAAACCGAGATTGATAAAACCAAGGTTGGCAGGACACAATCAGACCGGACCAGAACAGA
>REGL01000540.1:0-34100 GCA_004194395.1 Aurelia aurita complex sp. Pacific | reverse complement strand
ACAATTTTGAACTTAAGGCAGTAAATTCAACTTCATTTCCCTTATAACAATAACTTTCTTTATCAAACTGAAACAGATTCTTAACTAGGAGGTGCATAATTTGGGGAAAACAGCCCGCAGGTTCTCACTTTTGTAGGTTTTCATGTGCGCGGATTTATTTTATCGAAAAGCAAGGTTTTAAAAGCAAAAGAGAGAACCAAAATGTCGACAGCATGTTTTTATAAATTATGACCAGTTTCGCACAAATAAATAATGTCTTTTCGTAATTACAAAATAACATCAACATTCAACAACATCTAAAGATCAAACATCAAACACTCTTAACACTTTTCAACAATATGTAACAAGCATTCTCAAATCCTTTATCAAGTGCTTTTTGCAAATATACAAGTGGTTAAAAAACCTTTGCGCCCAAACACAAGCGTGAACAGGACAAAATGAGGTCAAATTTCCAGCTTAATTTTTTGTACCGGGTGACCCACTAGAGAGCAAAACATTTCAGAAATAAACGAAATTTTATCATGCTACGGATTTTTAAGGGAAATTTATGAATGAAATCCGGTTAACGACGAGTCCATTGTGCCTGCTTAAGTGGTTCCCAGTCCCCTATTCCTACTCGTTATCTCCATGCTAGTTGGCCTAAACTTATAAAATTCTCCCCTGTGTCATGGCTTTTAGTGTCTCCTTGCGTTGATTCTGTCCCTTTTTATGCATGTGTGTTAAGGACCAAATCAATTTAATAAATAATCAATATTTTTTGGGAGACAGACGACGAAGTTAGGGCATGAAAACCTTATTTTGGGCAATGGCATTTCATAAAATGACGTATTTTGAGCTTTGAATATATCTTGTGATTTCATATGAAGTTCGCGTCCTAAATGATCTAAGAGCTTTGCCAAGGTCATCAGCAACCGGTTCAATCGCTGGCGGATCAATTTTTGGGTCACCCGGTTCATATCGTTCAGTTCATCAGATCTTACTGTTATCTTTTGTTGTCTGTGCATCTAAAACGAAGCACAAACTATACGCAGTCATCAAAAGCACAAGCTGCCTGCGTCGTGGAACGCATAGCAGCAGCAAAAAATACTCTTAAAGTGGAAATGAAGCTTAACTCCTGAATCATGAGTAGCATTCCAACCAAGCGATGGTGAGAAAAATAGTTACCCTCATTCAGATTGTCCAGACGTATTGGATAACCTTGATATTTCCTGGTCAACAGGAGCATGCCCCCCGAGATATGACATTTAATGTGTAGGATTCTGACAGTTAGAGTCAGCACAGTTTGAAAAAGTTCAATTTAAGTAAGTTTCATAGGAGGAGCGTTTAGTAGGCCCATCGGTGGTGGATTGCATTCCGTAGATTTCTGAAATCTAAAAACATACCAGAATTGTCATTTGTTGCTGAAATGACATTGACTTTGGTTCTGGTCACTGCTTTTTGAATTCATCTCATAAATGCGCTCAGCATTTTACAGAACAGAAATGTAGAGTCCATGCACACGTGCACATGAATTTGTGAAACAAACTACCTAGATTCGATTTGAACGGTGTCATAGTGAATAATAGACTGATTATTTGAGTTCCTTGTACCCTGCGGTGACCCTTACTCAACAGGGATTCATAATGCAACGGTTGAAAAGATGGCCCTATTCTGCGCATGCATCAACCGAATCACTGCTTAGGTCTGCCTTCAACCGTCAACTTGCAGCAATGAAATGCAATGAAAGATACCTTAAGCAAACTGTTAATCACCAAACCTTATTATAGATTCGAAGAAGAAAGCTCACTTTACCTTCCAAATTGGTGTCACAAGATCTTGTTGGTCTATCCTTCTACTTAAAATTCGAAGGTACTTTTTAGGACGATGAGAAGCTAAGCTTACCAAAGCAAAGTCCTGGTCCTTCCTCTCGATGTTACCACACATCGTGATTCCCTTAGCCAGGAATGAATTAGAGTTGGCAACCCTCCTCACCCTGTACATAGCGTCCATAGCATGTTGGAACCATCAACCTTCGGATTGCAATCAAGTGCGTGCCCTACTACTGACCTATTCCCATTGAGACATCATAAGAACTTTGGTATAGGGCTCGACAGGGCCATGTTTTTCAGTGTACCATCATGAGTTTCTGTTGAACGAAGTGGCATCACTCAGGTCAAAGAGTGTAGGGATGCAAGGACCTCAGATAATAAGTCTAGAAGAATAGAGAGTGGAATGCTAACTTCTTTTCGAGCCTTGTACTGCAACTGTTTTTCTTGAGCCTGATGACCGAACTTCAACTGTTGTTGATCTGAAAAGCAAGACAAAACTAAAGTCATTGAGATATTGATATTGAAAAGTCTTGTCGAGCCATATTTCAGGTACTGTTGTCCCGTATGCGGCAATTTAGGAGTAACTGCGCTTGATAAGTTACAGAAACTGCAAAATCGAGCTGCAAGACTAGTTACCAATAGTCCATATGACACATCCACCTTACCAGTTATTCGTGCGCTTGGATGACCCACTGTCAAAGAACTTATTGACTCCGAGACCCAAAAATGGTTTTAAATCTCTGAATCGTGATGCACCATCCTATATGAATGACATGTTTACGAGAGTTAATAGGTCTACTTCTCGCTCTCTCAGGAACGCTGAAGTCAGTTTAAGAGTCTCTTTCTTAAAGACGTCGCTACGCCAAAAGAGCTTTTCATATCGCGGGGCACAGCCTTGGAATGGCCTAATTAAAGAAGCTAAATCATCTATTTCTTTGAAAACCTTCACTGCTGAGCTAAAGAAACTTTCATCGACCACAGCCTAAGAGCCTGACCCTTTTCTTTTAGCTTATTTAGCCTTTTCATTAGTAGTTATAATTAATATTGTAATTAGATTTTATATTCAATTGTATGTTTGTATGCATGGCCCCCTGTAAAGCAGTTATCTAAACTGAGGGGCTACCATGCCTAAAAAAGTTAAAATGAAAATGAAAAAATGAAAATTCATTGCTGAAATATGTCGTACAGTATGGTTAAGGATTGAAAGAAATACCCTCAAATATGGTATGGTATTCATTCACAACATCTAAGAGGGTAATTCGATCAGGGTTGTACCAAGAGAAAATCTGTGAACCACGAATTTTACAAAATTTATGCACATCTCCCCTTTACCAATTTTACCCCTAGCTGACCCATTCACCTCAGTGCAATCAAATGGAAATGCAAAGCATAAAAATAAGTTTACTCCCGTACGGGGAATCGAACGCCAGCTACGGCAATGAGAGCGCATCCTGACGAAAAGACCACACGGGATATATTTATTGTAAAGATTTGATCTGGTTGGACTTTTGCTTTTATTGACAGATTCTTGTTATTTGTTTGTTTGTTTGTTTGTTTGTTTGCATGGGCACAAATGCACAGATTGTTTAGACATCTGTTAGACCTAGAAATTAGGAAATGCAGGTGGCAAGGCGTTTGTAGTGGAACGAGAATTTCACAGTCGATTTTGGTCCATGAATTATTTGCCAATGAATAAGTTCTATTTCTGAAACTGAATATTGTATTGAATCTAAATTTAAATGGCAATATCAACGCTACGTCCATCCTGTAATTATTCCTGTGAAATTTCTATGAAAAATTCCTGCTGGTTCCGATTTCACAACCACTTTGGCAGTGCAAAATTTATTATATGGCATGGCCGGTGGAGAAGAAAATCCTTGCAAAAAATTAAAACAAACCAACTTCCCCGTCGCCCAATCCTAAAAAATGTACCTGCCCCGTATTCATGAACAACATATGTTGTATACCACCGATTGTATACCACGAAAAAATTGACTTTGAAAATGAATAGATATGATGATGAATCGTTGCTGCAAACAACTGTAATGAAGAAATTTTGCGTCATCTGCATATATCTACACATCTTTCCAAGCATTTCTCATCTTGCATGGTTACAATTTTTTTCTCAAATGAATAATTTTATATGTTAAACTTCATCTTGAGCTTATGAAATGTAAATGCCCCGTACATATTTCCTTTATAAAAAGTGTTGACCCGAATCTGTACAACTACAAGCTCAAAAAAATTAGTTTCCCCGTTACGTTTTGCACCGGCCATGTTATAAAATAAACTTTGCACAGTCCCCCTGTTCCTAAGCCTGATCTGACATGTGTCTTGTACATACAATGTTTTCCAGCTGATGTTCGATGTACTTTAACAAATAACAGACCCTGCCAAAATAACAGCAAACCAAACTGATAAAAATGTCCTTTGAGAGCATATCCCGTGTGGTCTAGTGGTTAGGATCCGGCGTTTTCACCGCCGTGGCCGGGGTTCGATTCCCCGCACGGGAGCTTACTTTTATTCTTTTACTTAACAGCGAGTGCTTAAATCACATTAAATGCTATATATTATTGCAAAGATGAGTAATAATAGCAATGAAGTTGCTCTTTATGGGCATTTGGCTTAATTCTGCTCCGTGATCAGTTTCAAATTCTAGGCCCTTCGGTTGCCAATTGCACCCTCCGTTATGCGTCGGTTCAAATAGCAACACTCGAATCTGATATTCAGAGCCCTGAGCTCGGGCTGCAAATTAGTACAATGCCATCCCCGAAAAGGCAACATTATCGTCATAATAACTCACGGTTTAGTTGTTCTTGTTGAATTCATTTTAACCGTAGTTACAGTTGTCTTTGACTGACTTGAGCTTGCTTTTAGCTTTGTATCTCCAGAACCAAAACTTTGTGCACGTGAAACGGTAACTGGATTCGATGTTCTTCGTGGAGGCTGACATTTTCCTTTATGAAAGAAAATGAGATTTATATAATTATGAGGGAAAGTGCTACCTGGGATTAAAATAATCTGAAATACATGAAAAGGGATCGCCACTCCTTCATACAAGATGAAATTAGACCCAGTTTACATTGTACCAGTAAAACTTTGGACCGGTAACAAAAGTGTAACGGATGAGCCTTAGACTTATTACAGTTCGTTTCTA
The DNA here is from genome assembly GCA_004194395.1 of Aurelia aurita complex sp. Pacific. Lineage (NCBI taxonomy): Eukaryota > Metazoa > Cnidaria > Scyphozoa > Semaeostomeae > Ulmaridae > Aurelia > Aurelia aurita complex sp. Pacific. Next base: position 29,135 of record REGL01000540.1, on the reverse strand, counting down.
GTTCTCGCTCGCAATTACAAAGCTTTTTACTTAATTTATCTATCGAGTAGAATTATTTTACCTATTTATTGAATTGAATTGCTCGTTTGCGCGAAAAGGTTAAAATCAAAAATATAATAAACGAGCGAATTTTACGACGAATTGTAATCAGTCTAGATGAGCCTACCGTTGACACGGTTCCTATAAATCCGTAACGCTTTTGTTCCTTCAGTCAATGGAAATTTTTTGTCCTGGAGCAGTGTAAACGGTCTTGAAACGCAGCAACTTTGTAGCAGATGAGAAATGTATCGGCGCAGTTTAAATGTGGTCTTAATTTCTTTACGAATGTCAAAAGGGAAATGATAGTACAATTGCAGCTATATGATGCAAATTGCCTCTTTGAGAGCTCTCTCTCAAGTGTGAAGGTGTAACCATGCTTGTTTACAAAATTGTTGAAAGAGGAAGTCTAATCTCAAGTAAATCTAGGACACAGACATCATAGAAACGAGTACATTTTGTTCTCCAAATTCATAAGATTCTGAAATAAAACACTGGCTCAAGGAACTTATCAATGAATAAATAAATATAAAAAGATATAAGTTGAATTTGCTATTCCAATTTCAAGGCATGGTAATTTGAATTTTTGCAGAATTTATATCCTTCACAAGTCACAAATACACCAACAGTGTCACAGTTTTATAAAGGATAAAAAGCGCAGCAAAATCAACGACGAGCCAAATATTATCTAGGGTGCCAATAGCAAAAAATGAAGATAACTGAAAAGAAATGAAATGTTGGCTATCAAAATCAAAGGCCATCCGCACTTAGCCATTTTCTAACGAAGAAGAAACTTCCCCATTTGCGCCTTTAAAGAGGTAGATTCGCTGAAAGTGAAAGCAAGGTAAATAAGACAAACCTCCAGTCGTCGCTATGTTTATATGTCCATCTGATTTACTTGAAATCTTCTTAGTTTCGGCATCTTTAAGTTTTGATACGTTCTTCGGTAAGGCTGTCAAGCAAATCAAATCACCATTCAATCAGCTAATCAATAAATTAATCAATAAAGTCGATGTCAAAGGCAACCAAACAAAGTAGCAAGTCAAAGTATGGGGCATTTCTCCTTACGACTGTCTCACACTAGAGTAAAGACGCGTAAGAACTGGGATATAGTAAAATGAAGTAGAAAATCGGGACAACGCAACACTATAAAATCGACAGCGAGTATTCTACGATTAACAATGATGAATATAAGAATTGCCGATATTTCGTCCTGCCATACACGGCTGCTTCAGGGCTGGTGTTCTTAAGAGTTCCTTCATGGCAGGACAAAATATTGGCAATTTATATATTCATTAATCATACAATACTCACTGTAATTTTTGTCCTGTTGCGTTGTTCCCGATTCTCTACTTCATTTTACATTACCATCATCGCAAGCATCCTATTAATATTGGATTCACAAGCGCCGTTGATATAGTGGCCTGTTCTTTTGACTATAGAGTAAAAACTCACAAATAATAACCACCACCTGATTGAGCCTACCATGGAAAAGGCTTTAATTTTACCAATGAACTTCAACAAAGAGAGTGCACTGATTACTAATAAAAATAATGATTTTACTTACTTCTGAACTGTTCATATAACTTTTAGACCTTAATTTACGTTACTTTGCTTTGCTGCATATTTTCATTTGTAGGCTACTTCAATAGATCAAATTTGTAACTAAGAATAGGGTACTGCAGGTCCATATCAGCATATGCTGCCTTAAATTAACATGCGTGACCAAATATGAGATGTATGTATGTACAGGTAAGCCCGAAATTATTCATCCCCATACCAACTTCTGAATACTTTGCATTGTTCTATTTGAGGACCAATTTCATAGTGGCTGAAGTTCGGTAAAAATATGATGAAAGGTTGAAAGATGCACAAGATTAAAAATTTGAAGGAATACATTATGTTCTGTAACCGGTCCACAGACAAAACGATCAAAAATTCTCACAATTTGGTATGAATTATTTCGGGCTTAACTGTATGTATGTATGTAGGCTCTTAATTCTAGGGTTAGAAAAATAAAAAAAGGGTTAATTGAAGGGCATGTCCAATCTAAAAATCATGTAAATGACATGTTTTGTACATCTAGCACTTTGAAAGATCTTTCTTTCCAGTTTTAATGCAACTTTCACAACTTAAGAAATTTCCTCCAAAATTTCAGCCTGAAGGGTCTTATATCCAAATGGATGTATAGATTAATGAATAAACGAAAATGAACAAATCAATAAATGAACGAATGAATGTGCAAATTAAAGAGTTCATCAATAAATAAAAAACTAGCAAATCAACCAACGAAATGGATAAAAAGATGAATAAATGAACCAATCAGTAAATGAACCGATGAATTTAGAAATAGATGAAAGAACAAATGAATGAATGAATAAATAAATCAACAAACGTTTTTTGCCAAGATCTTTCGCTGATGAGCTGTTTGGAGTTAGCTTTTTGAGACTGGCTGAAGAATTCGTATGATTCGATGTCATTCGGTTAACAATGGTTTCGTGTTTTCGTTCATCCTGCGCAAAAAATAAAATGAAAAATATCACCTGAGTCTGAAGAGCTGTTAAAGGATCATGGACACCCGGGAAGTATTGCAGCCAAATTTTCAAAGATGGCTAAATTTCATGCTACATGAAAAAAAATTGTGATGAATACCAACAGTTCTAGAGAGTTTTCGGCGTTAGGTTGTGTGATATCTATGAGAACTCTTAGAAACTTTACATGCTTGTTCCTTTGAATATTCTGTTTACGGATGTTGAGATGTTGAGATGGTAGAATGATAACATCTAGACGACATCCAATAGCCGAGAATAGAAGTTTTTTTACGACTTGGTTGAGTGTTTCAGGACAGTTTTCAAGAATTCACAAACGAGGAATTTTCGTCAAATTAAATTTACCTACCAGGTGACCTAGAAAAAAGTGACCCAGAAAAAAGTGACCCAATGCAATCTGCTATAGAACAAACAGTAAGTGGCCGATTGAAATGTTTCAAAAGTTGTTCTGTCGCTAAAAGACCAGCCTACGTCATGAGTATTTTTCGCAATTGTTTCCGTCACGGTGAACTTCCCGAATTAAGGATTTCAAGGAAAAAGGGCATGCCTGAAATCCTCAAAGGTCGTCAAAACAGGGGATCGATTTACAGCCATTTCAGATCTTCAAAACAATGAGGAGCGTCTTTCATTTCAGCCTGAGAATATCTTTAGGTACCTAGGGACTTGCTTTGAAGACTGCTGAATGAGTTGCCTATTCCCAGGCTGAAATGAAACACGCTCCTCATCGTTTTGAAGATCTGAAATGGCTGTAAATCGATCCCCTGTTTTTGACGACTTTCTGAGGATTTCAGGCATGCACTTTCCCTTGATATCCTTAATAGACCTTTTAGCTATTCTGCAAAAGAGTCTGGATAGAGCGTTATTTTGATACGCGAAGTTCGATCGAGTGGCGTTAGAGCTTCTATCACTATTGTGCATGTTCGAAAATTCTACAAAACGTAGCAAAATATCGTTCGACTATGATTCTTTTCTGAATAGCTTTACGTCCATTCGGAAAATTGACCGTGCCGAAAAAATTACGAAACATACTTATAACGTAGGCTGGTCATTTAGTGACTGAACAACGTTGGAAGCATTTCAATCTGCCACTTACTTGACTTTCTATAACGGATTGCATTGGGTCACTTTTTTTGGGTCACCCGGTATATTCTAAGTTCTGATAAAAACACGAGACAAATCACAAAAATACTTCGGTTTTTCAGCTGGCAGGCAGAATTCATTCGACTCCAATCCACTCAGTACTCCAGGTAGAATCAATTTTCAAACGCCCGAGCCTTTGTTGGCGAAACCGGTATCCGTTCGTCTATCCAGACGATTTTTTGAAGATGGTTTCTTTGTCTAGCATACAGGGTGTCCCAAAATAATTGTTCGACGTTTGATTAAATATTTAAAAATAACGAAATAATAACGGGCTCAATGGTAAGATAACCATATTGCTGACATTTTAAATTAATTTTAGACACCAGAAGATAGCAAGTCGGCCAAATATTCATGGAGCTGCGATCTTTTGAAGTTCAAGTTTGTGCAACAGATGAAACCAAACGCCCCTAAATTGCATATTTTGTGAAAATAGAATCTCGTTTGTTCAAAGCAAATCAAATGGAATTTAAAAAGCGCTTTCGATAAACTAGCTTTCTCTAACATTAAATCAAGGTTATGGATGCTTGGAGGAATCCTGTTGAGTACAATTTGGAATGGCCCCATCTCTCATCGAGTAAATTTTCATTCAATGGTTTTGGATACTTGAATTCTTAACCAAAGTTTGGCAACGGTTAAGAGAATTAAATTACTTTTGAAGTCCTATTTGGTTTGCTTTGATATCAACAAGAGTTAAAACATTGGACAGTCTTCTTTTACCTCGATTTTAGGACGTCTTTTTGAAAAACAAGTCAGCGAGGGGTGTCTGGTTTCAGCTTTCGCACAAAATTATACTTCAAATGCTTATAACTCCGTGCATTCTTAACGGATTCGCAAGATTCTGGTGTCAAAAATTAACTTACAATCTTAATGACAGTTTTGTCCAATAAGGAGCCTGTAAATGTTATCGTTACTTTTTAATATTTAATCAAAAGTCGAACAATTTTTCTGGGACACCCTGTAGGTTTCAAATCTTTAAAAAGGTGGGTGTAAAATTCTATGACCTATTTCTTTTAAACTGGACGGTTCCAAAGAAACTTTATCTATCTCACTATAATTCTACCGTCGGACTTAAAAAAAAAACAATATTGTCAGAATTAAAGCATTTTTCTTCTTTTCTAAGAATTCAAGAAAAATGTTGATAAAATCTTAAAACCATCGTAATTTATAAACTTTTTGATGAAAAATGAAATTGTTTTCAAGAAAACCATAGTTTATGAATATGGTATCAAGCAAAACTTTGGAAATTTGATGACGTCACATTCTCAAATGAGTTGAAATATAAAAGATGCAGTAATTTCGCATATATTCAAGGTTTATGAAATGTCCAACGGTAGAATTATAGATATGTAGCTAAGTTTCTTTAAAGCCATTCAATGAAAAGAAATACAATTTTACACCTACCTTTTTACACCGATCTAAAGATTTGGAACCTGTGCTTCTTTGTCTACATCGACTTGCCCCAAGTCTATTTCTTCAACTGTAATAAGTCTAATCGGATTGCAGCTACGAAATAGACTTGGGGCAAGTCTACTGTCTACAGAGAAAATTCGACAAAACTTTGACTATAATTCGCATCAGACGAACAACTATCAAATGACTTGTCTGTCCATATGATCTGTTCATCTTCTGATGCGAAGAGAGCTATTGTCAAAATGAAATTCGACATACCTCAGCGATTTGCTTTTCTAGTTCTTCTTTTTTCCTGTCTAATATATCTTCTTCTTTGGTGCTTTCAGGACCCTGAAATACACGAAAAGTAAACATGTCAAGTTCCCCCTGAACCCTAAATCACTACAAGGTCTAAAGTAAGGTTTGCCGGTGCTACGATGATTTCAAATTTCTGCAAACTTTGCTTGAATTCTTTATGAAAAAGAAAAACGTTGTAGTTCTTAAAATAGTCAAGGCTTCAAAAATTTCACAGTACAATTATGGTAAAGTACTCAAAGTTTCTTTCAAGGTATTCAATTCAAAGAATGAATTAATAGCTATTTAAGTACCCTTTGTCAAGGATTTGACTAAGGGTGTTAGGACACGGATGTTTTGATTACGTATATATTTACCTTGTTTTGATGTATGGCATTGCGGTTTGAAACCTTTCTTCTGCGAAGGCGCGCTAAGACACAGGAATACAAGGAAGATATATTCAAATACCACGAGGGATTTGGGCCTAAAAACCCACGTTCAGTTGCACACATCAGTTGAAGAGGAAACAGAGAAGAAAACAAGACAAGAAAACAAGACAAAGATCAAAACACGGTAAATAAATACGTAATCAAAACATCCGTGTCCTAACACCCTTGATTTGACACGTATGCTTGGGATTTGTACTTTAATACTCACCGATGAATCCCTTGCTACCTGAATTCGATCCATTTCTACAACAGCCTAAGATGAAGAGACGTAATTTTATTTACATCTGAATCACAGAAAAACTGGAGAATAAAACAAGTGAAAATTTGAACAAGTACGACCGTACAGCTTCGGCTATAACAGCATCATTTTCTCAAATTTCTGATGAAGATCTGCACGAACAAATAAGTACTCCTGTTGCTAAAAATGGGTAGATTGGCTTTTGATACAACAGAGGGACAAGGGATTTTAAAAATCATCAACAAAATCTGGATACGATGATTTGTCGAAGTATGTGTTTTCTCGAGCCATCCTGTAAATCCAGAACTGAGTAAATAACTAACATATGAAATAATTTCCAGCATGTTTCTGCAAAACAATGAGTTCATTAATCAAAATTCTATATCCTAATTAATAAAAAAATCATCAAATTCTTCAACCTGTCAGTAAAATTTTTTTTTTAATCTATCTTATCAATAATCCAAATATCTTTGAGATGATAAAATGGTTTTTCTGAGTACTTAAAGGGGATAGAAGGACACGCTGAAAAACAATTTTGAGTCATACTTTCTAAGCAGCATCGTAAACTTTACTTAAGAGTTAAAGGATTTCTCCAATGATAGTGTGTTCCTTGACATTCACGACCAAGTTAGACGCTTAACACGGACATTGAAATTAATGCGATAGGCTTGAAAACCAGGCAGCCCTGAAATGAGCTAAATTTGCTGATCTTAAAACCACCAAAAGATAAGATAAAGTTGGGAAAATAATGTTGTCCTTGATCTACTTGCGAAAAAGAAATCTGAAGGTTGGTCTTGCAATCAAATTTTGGAGCTGTTTCAAACACGGGGACCAAACCATGGGTGCACTCTGAGACAACCCCATCAGAAAAGATCCGTTAATTTGTTAAACCAGCTAAATCAATCAATCAATCAATCAATCAATTAATCAATCAATCAATCAATCATTCATTCATTCAGTCATTCATTCATTGAATCAATCAATCAATCAATCCGCATGATAGGTCTGGCTCGTACTATAAGAAACTTTCCGAATTCTCTGAACATGATTCTCTCATTTGCTTAAGTTTTCTGTTGAAAAAACTTGTGATCTACTGTATTATGTTTCGTTCAATTCCTACCCTGACCATCCCCCCGCGACAACCCCGGGCATTTGCGCAAAAAATATTCCCGGTCCCCGGGCATTCGTCACATAAAATTTGCCTCCCGGGCATTGCATTCGTGCAGGAAATTTTTGCTGACCCCCGAGCTGCCCGGGGGGGGGGGGATGGTCAGGGTAGGAATTAAACGAGACATTACTCACCTGCCTAATAGCATTGGATACATCTCGATCAGTCTCCATTGCCATCAAATGTCGAGCATTTTGCTCTAATGTTTGTAATAACAGCCGATCTCCGGGTAATTTGATTTGTGATTTTAACGTAGGGAACATGTCGCATACTCGTAGTCGAACATTTACAACAGGATCCTGTAATAGAAAATTGAGCTCAAAATTAAGGAAATCAGATTCATGTAACGATAAATTTGTTCTTTGACGGAAAGTCAAACTTTCAATAACTTTTAGTCGAACCTTCACAACAGTCCTCCTTGTCAACTTTCTTATCAGACTGGGAAGGTGTGTGGAGTTACATTTTTAACAACTTGACAGATAAATTCAAGCATTATCAAAACAAAGTTGAATATTTAGAATACACTCCCAAAATTTATGAGACCACTTACCTTTGGCATAATATAATAATTTACACAGGGTTACCTGAAAAGGTTACCTTGGGGTTACCTATTCAGCAACGAACGTGCTGTTGTCAATAAGGGCCCTGTTTTTAGACGTTTTTTTCTATTCGTTCAAAATACACAACAGGGATACGATTTAATGACGAAACTAAATAAAAATGAGAGTATTAATATAACTTAGGTAAATACGAGGGTGATTGTTAGATACTATTTGGGGATGATGAGTTGTATAAATAAAATTAACTGACCAGAATACAGGACGAACCTCAAGGAGTGTGATCTAAGACATCAGCTTGGAATTAAACATTGAATACAAACACAGGACCTACAGGGATCGCAGAATCTTACTGAGTGGTGGGACTAAGCCCCTAAGACTTCAGAAATTCTTTCGTTTTTCTATTTAATCATATTCAGTTGCTCTTCTAAAAAAATAATATCTTTTAGCTCCTCCATTTTTGAAACACTACTTTAGATAACGTATTCATGACACTCGTCAAATCATTCTCAAAAAGCCACAAGCAATTTTACGAAAAATTTCAATCAATATAAAATAGCAAAAGGCAGTTTCATGTGCTTAAAATTGTAGGACAGGCGTTTTATCTAGATCCATAGAAAAGATGTTTCGACAATCGTATAGCCACACGGAGTTGATTTATTAGAAACAGGGCAGAAATGCTAGCCAATTCCATGAAAAATTCTAGGCCTGTCTTAGGGGATTCTGTGATGAAATAGTTTCATAAAATCGAATCAAATCGCTGTGCAGCACGTGGCGAAGCAGAAATAGCCATGAAATGTTAAGTATAATAAAGTGCATGTCGCTTGTAAAGCACACCATCGATTCTGATCAACTAATTTTGTATCTGAACTGACATGTAAGCAATATATCAACAAAAGTTGAAGAATAAGATAAATAGCTGGTCACTTACAAGCGCACAAATATCTCAACGTTTCTCTGACTCACACAGTAGGTTGGACTTGTTTCTTTCTACTTGGTACCCGGAGGTAGTTTCTAAGAACATTGGGAAGCTAGGCTTCTTGAAGCAGTGCCCTGATCCTTCCTCTCAATGCAACCACGCCTAGTGAATCCTGAAGTCCTGAATAACATAGAGCTGACAACTCCCCTCACACTACCGTAGGTAACAGGTTTCGGAGAGCAGGGGATCGAACCATCAACTCTCTGATTTGTTGGCTAGCACGCTACATTTGAGCCATCCATGCACCATAAGCAGATTACTAATACCAAGCATTTTGAATCTATACAAACCTTTCCAAGCGCAAGAACCTCATCGAAGAAATGCTCTTTGAAAAATGATTTCGAAAATAATTCTTTGATGCTATGACAGATATGAAGAAATTCCAGTCTTGCCCTGTAGTTTCTTCCTTTACTAAGTTCTGAAAAAGAAAAAAGGACAGTAAGGTAAAATTATATCTTAACATACGAGTCCATTTCATATTACAAGGATTTCTTCATAAGATATTACAGTTAGGTCTGGGGCTGGTAGCAAGTTTCTTAAATTTTCTGATATTTTTAACCAAATGTTTCTTCTTATGGTCTCTTAAATTTAACACTTTTCAATGTAGATTTAATTTTTGTTGTCGAAGGGGTTTCAAAAGAAACGAGCAAGATTTCAACACAAGTGTTAACCGAACTTGCACTCAAAACTAAGTCAAAGAATTTGTCAACACTGTACAGTGAAAAATATTTTTGAGAGATATGGCAAAAAGTAAACATGCAAATTACCAATCTTAGCTTCTTTAATTCTGAGTTTCTTATAAGAAAATGCGTCTATGAGTTATGAATCGAAAATTTCAGCGAAACATTTCAAAATTTGTAAAAAATATAGGTTCTTTTGAGAGAGCTAATTTTCGACAAGAAGTAACGTGATATGCCTGCCTAATCGTTAGAATTTGAGCATGCTGATATCTGTCCCTTTTCGCTAAAATTGGCCCCATTTTAAAACGTAAACTTCAACAAGGAGGTAAGACTATTAGATTTCGAGCCAGAGTCACTCTCCTCCAAACAGTCTAGCTTCTAAGAGCGCACGGGGGCTAACATTGCGTACTTTTAGAAAATTGTTTCTGAAGAAGGGAGCGAGCTAGCTTGCGTCGGCTNTTGGGAGGCAGCAGCTTATGTCTTATGTCCGTTATGTCTTGTATTTTGTTTTTCTTAACCGTTTTCATATTTGTTTTTTGTTATTGTATTTAATTCTAAGAAATATTGTAAGTGCCAGTCATAGTGGAAACTCGATGACCTTGTGTCTTTGTCTGCTATGATTGGCATAGTTGAATTGTAGTTGTAGTTTTTTAGCTTTTTAAGATTTGATAGAAAAAAAGACACTTTCAGCGTTTTTCTTTTGCCTAAAGGAATTTATCAAAATATGCGAGCTATGATCGCTATTTAACAACTAAATGCTGGCATAGATAACTAAACTTGGTCTCTGAATATAAGTTAGGCCTTTTTATCAATAGATCAAAGTGACGCTCTTAGGAGTCGGCTTATTATATCAATTACTACAATTTCTAAAACGATGCAAGAAAATTTGTAATGAACATCTGTCACCAAAAAGTTTCGTTTTTCTTGTATTCTGCAATTTGCCTATGCAGTAAAAACTCGTACAGAAGAACATGTGATTTTCTGCAATAGGCTGAAATTGCTCCCATGCATTTGCATAATGGCTCTTATTTACCGGGTGAGTAAAAAAATAGCATCCCCGTTTGAAAAGCCACTGCTCCCTGAATATCAAATCAATGATATTGAAAACTGTCGTGTTTTATTGCCAATATATTCAATTAGGTTCAGTAATTTACCCGGCTTTAATCGGCCATTCCTTCCCGTGGATATGGAAGATTTTCTGCAGAAAGCCCCTTCCAAAAACCCGCAGAAACAAGTGAGAACAATGAGACAAAGTTCCTTGGTTTTCCTACCTAAAAATGATGACACTCGCATAAATTCATTTATTTTGTCCTTTTGGGAGAATAGAATCCCCCTGAATAGGTTATTCATACCAGGGGGAAGACTTGTTCATCCTCCCAAGAGGATAGCACGTGCTAAAGCGCGCAGAAGTCATTTCTGTAATGTTAGGAAATTTGCTCGTGATTTCCGGCACATTTTGAAAGTTTCTTGAAGGTGCTTTCTGGAGAAAATCCGTGATAATTTCAGAACGGAGCAGCCGATTTCAATCAGGCAAATTTAAAAGTATATTTGAACATGTCTAGCCGATATCATCGTCTTGATATCCAGGGGGATGTGGCCCTTCAAACGGGGATTCTTTTTATTGACTCACCCGGTATATAAGGTGCTTAAATGGCCAGAAATCAATCTGGAGGCTATTAATCTGCCTTTATGCAGGATTTTACTGCACATCATATCGTATGTGCTATCATTCAAGATAGCATAAAAAATACCCGAATGAAAGAAACACTTACATTTGATGAAAGTAGTCTAAAAAGAACAGGAACGAATTTGTAATAGATTTGATCTGACGAAAGAAAATTTGGAAGGCAGACCAAGCTTGATAGGAAATCAACGTGCAGTCGCCAATTGCTAGACAATGATATTGATAACTCGCAGTTGAGAAGAGCTGTTATGAAGTCTGTTATAATGACCTAGGAATAAAAGGCATGTTATTTTTAAAGTAGGAAAGACCTATATAGGATGTAGGGAGAACGGAGGTATAGAACTTAAAGACACACTTAAACGGGGAATTTTTGTTGTTAGCTTTTGGGGTAAAACTGAGAGCATATCAATCTTACAGAGAAGAGAAACCTCCAAAAAGGTGCAAAACTCCGAATTGAATAATGCCAAGTAGGGCATATAATACAAAACCATGATGATTGTTCTCCGCCAAATTCAGCAGTACGAAGAAAACAGTAAGATGAAATCGCCTTCCAGTTGAAAAAGTACATTTTTCTGCATTCCACTCTCTTGTTTAGCTTTGTTGACGATTTACAGCTGGAAAAAGTTCCCTCTTCTTGACAATCAAAGGCGCCTACAGATTTTTAAAGACGAAATCCAGCGTTGTTCCAAATAAGGTCACACAACAAGCCTTAAGAGAGTTTCAATGCCACTTGATGCTCTTTTGGCAGTGAGTAATTACCTTCCATGGTCTTAAATGTTGTTCTTCTTCAAAATATAACACAAACTGGGCCTAAGCTGGTGTAATTCTCGGCGCCATCTCCTACAGTTGCGCGACGCGCATGCTAACCATGGTTTAGAGGTAACATTGTGACCATAAGAAAACGCACCCTAAACAGTTCTGTTAGAGTACACCATCATACCACTACATTTCCTTTTAAGCTGAAGGAGTGAAGATTCGCTTCGGAGAAGCGTACTCTTTATAAAACATTTACTTACAGCTGTTGGTCCAGAAGTTGACCCTTCTTTAGATAATGTCCCTAGTGTAACAGGAAGGTGAGGAATTAATCCTTCAAGAACCTAGAACAAATAAAACAAATACTGTAAAGGAACTAAACTCGTAAAAAGTATGCTTCCCATAAAACTCTACAATAATTTCACCGAACAATCCGTTTGAAAATCAGCAATCTTTGGTTTAGCTATTAAACTTTAAAATGTTTTGTTGATCAGTTATACCACAGGTCAAATTATTTTAGCAACGATAAAAATTAAGCTAAATTATAGGAAAGGTCTTGAAATGACACTTGAAAATCTACAATTTGAGCAACAGGTTTCAGAACACATCGTAAATCCTGCCCAGGATTCATAACTTTGCGATTGTTCAACTTAACTTTGATTCGTAGAACCATGTTAATGAATGTGATTGGATAAAAGGATGGATCTGCTTACAATTCTATTCAATTACGTAGGATACTTTGAAAGCAGGCAGCTAATAAAACTCTGGAATTTTGCCAATAGAAAGCCGTTGATAGGATAATCAATATCCCTAATTCTAACTTGGTCTTAGTACAAAGCAATAAAGAGAAAAAAGCGAAATTGAACATAAAATGTTGGTAATAGTGTCCTGCAGATAAGAAATAACTTTTTCAATTTCAGGGCTGACGCATTTCTTGTAAAATGATAAAATGAGATAAACTTCAAATCAGGGTAAAGTTTCTTATTATAAAAATCATGTACTATCGATCAACTACTCAAACAAACACAAGCTCAATGATTGTGATTACAAAGCATATCATTTTGATTTGTGCTTGCAAATTTTCATTTCCAGGAAATGCTACAATTATTCCAGATTACAATGTCTTTGGTTGGTTTGGATACAAACATCTTGTTTTCATTTGAATAGGTACAGTTCAATTGAACTGCAAATTTCAAATAATGAAATGAGATTTGTGCAGACTTATATCAGTTTCTTATAAAATGGGGTATTATTTTGAAAATCAGGCAAGTGTTTCTTAAATTTTCGTTTTTTTTATGTACTGGACACTATTGTATTTCTAGAGGCAAAATTATTTTCTCATCCCGTAAATCTACTCTTTAATTCCTTTCCCACTGCATTGTTTTTGATGAATAAACAAAATGAAACATGATACAAAATATGGCATCTAACCTCAATGGAGTCATCTTGTAACAGCGTCCTAACTTCTGTTTGTATCAACCCTACTTTGTTGCCAAGGATTTTGCAGACCTAGAAAAGCCAATAAGTGCTCCGCATAAAAAAGCAAACCAAAGCAAAATATACTCTTGATTAACAGAAACGAGCAAAATAAATCATGTCCATGGTTTCTTCTATTGAAAAAGACGCGTGGCCGATAATGAAGTTCTAGTTGATGCTAAAAACGCGGCCCAACTATAACGGCAATTTTTCAGAAAATGCAAGTATTGTAATTTGTTCAACGTATACCGCCAGAAAGCACAATCGAGTTTGATTTTAATGCTATGCAGTTTTGATACACTTATCAGAATTATGTATCAATTAATGGACATTTTTAGCAAACAAATATGGCCTATTTCAGATGAAGGGTGCACTACAGCAAAATCAAGGCCATCTTTATAATAAACAATTACAAAACATATTTTGTTAATAACTTTTTTGGCCTAGAGGCATTTGAGCTGATGCACTTTTGAAAAATTGTATAAATTCATTCCAGTCAGATTCATTTATCAAAAATGATAAAATAAGGTCTCACAAATCTATTCAATGTTTAATTTCTAGCTAACGTTGGTCTCAAGAACCCAGCGAGAAAATATCTAAATTTTCAAATTAACTTTAATTTTCAAGACTCTAGTGATCTTTTTCACAGGCAAAACCCATTTTCGAGGGAGCTTCTTTTGTAATGCTTTATAAATATTTTGTGGGAGTAGATATGTAGCACTCTAGTTCAGACCAGCATCTAAAGTGCTTTTGGCGTGACATGCGTTTATAAAATGTGTTGTGTACCAATTTAAAGAAAAAAGCTCTTGATTTGGCTGTTATAGCATCCTTAATAGCACCTGCATCTGAAATAAGCCATATTTACTAAAATTTCAATTGAATGATAAATAATTACTGCATATCGGTTGAAAGAAAATAGATTTTACTTTCAGATCGTCTGCATTGAATTCTCTCAAATTTTATCAATATTTGGAAATTATCTGTTCAAGTAGGGTTCTGCTTTTTTGGAACGAACTATAGTGGCTAGTTATGATGTCTTGCCTAATCATGAATGAATGAATCAATCAATTGACCAACTAACCAACCAGCCAATCAATCAATCAATCAATCAATCAATCAATCAATCAATCAATACCAATATTTACCTCGTGCAAACCACATGCTATTGTTCTTCTAACAAACAAGTGTGGATCGTTGGCCATTTGTTGAAAGGTATCTAATAACGTATCTGAGAACCTCTCTGCGCCAGTGAATAACAGCATAGCCTAAAGACAAATTGTGGAAACGTAAATATATTTCTCTCCTGCAACAAAAACGTACCTCGTGAGTCAAAGAATGTTATTCTGTTTAGGTGAATGTGAAGGGGAAGTTGCAGTTTTTAGCGCTAAGCGTTCGGATCCCAGAAGTAGAGAAGAACTAATCGAGCCCGCGACCCCTTGTCATGACGCTCAAGTGGTGGGGGGGGGGCTCTACCTGGAATCGAACCCTGTCCCTGTCCGCCCAACTGTTCTGGCTGCAAAATTAAAATAAACAGAGAGAGCAAAACATCATGGACGGGGGCTGAAGATGTGAACTCGGCAAATCACTTTGCAAAGTCGGAGAGCTGAATCTCTTATTTTACAACACGAACTCTTGCTTCTGTGGAACTTGAGAATAACTTTTGCAACAACTCAAAGTATTCTCTATTATTTCCAGTCTATTTTTTTCACTAAAAGGACCACCTCCCGTAAACAAGATCGGGAGTTGCAAATTTGTGACAATTGACTGGAGAACAAAAATTCACATAAATCCTCAGTAGATTGTTATAGGAGGCAGTTTTGGAGCAAAATATCGACAAAAAGTAATGGACATTTCTTTGAGTTGCTGTCATGAAGGCATACAGAACAGGGTACTTTAATTTTTGATTTGTTGATACTTAAAAGCTGCGCTAGAGGGCTTTGTGATATCTTTCAACATATCTTTTTAAAAAGTAAAAACAAAATACAAAAGTTGAGAATTCCTTTGGAAAATGGCCATTACATCAAATCATGGCTAGGCCGTTTTTCAAAACCTCTGGTTTCAGGTGACCTCTAAATTTTGACTTTTTGAGCTCGTGTCTCCAGCGTTGGAGCACGATTTTAAAATATTTAAGCTGAAGATTAACAAATTTAGTTGTGCAAACGAAAAGTCCCGATATCTTATCCTTTCGCTCCCTTTTCCAATCAAACTACGGTACGATTTTTGAGAAATCCGGTACATGAAGCTGCTCACATGTACAGCAAACGCTCGCGTATGTTGCTCACATGTACCCGCATATGTTGCTCGCATGTGAACACTCGCGTAGGCTGCTCACATGTACTACAGTAAACACCCGCGTATAAGAACCTACAATTTTGCAAATCAGCTGAGGGTCTGGTACAATGAATACAATCGATTGGTTCTTTTAAATTGGGGGTCAAATTTGAAAAATTAAGGCTGAAGGTTGTTAATCCACTAGATTCTTGTAGGTGGATGTTTACTGTATTCCAACAGAGCCTGGCATCGTTGGAGCAATACCGGGTGTCCCAAAATGATGTATTATCGTTTGATTGCCTATATGTCCATAACCGATGAAACGATCTACAAAAACTTTATTTTATTTTATTCCCGAAAGGCTAAATTGTATTCGAAGATGTTGGTTGTGGTTTTACGACGATGTTTTCATATCGAAAAGAAGATTGATAAATCTGCTCAAATTCAAGCCTTAGATGGTATGAGAAAGAACGGCCTACTTTTCCAGTCAATATTTTAGATGTGATACAAAGGATGAACTCGCATTCGTATTCTCTGAATTCAGTATTGACTGAATTCGTATTCTCTGAACGACATGCAACTGTAAGTTCAGCCTTTCGTATCACATCTAAAATGTTGACTGGAAAAGTCGGCCATTTCCTTTTCATGTCATGCAAGGGTTGAATTTGAGCAGGTTTATCCATCTTCTTTTCGACATGAAAAAATCGGTGTAAAAGCACAACCAACATCCTCGAATACAATTTAGCCTTTCGGCAATCGGATAAAATAAAGTTTTTGAAAATCGGTTCACTAGTTATCGATATATAAGCAATCAAACGATAATACATCATTTTGGGACACCCGGTATTATAAAGATTTTCTGGCTTACTTTGTACGGCCTAAGCAGGTGGTCAGTGCGATTTATTAGCTAATTAACATGATTACTTAAATGTCGAATTCCGTGACTTTAAAACTCTCGAGATCACACCTTCGATTTAAAAAGTCAGCTCGTGGGCAGCGACACTAATTTACGTACTAAGCTTTTGACGCGAAACACGACTTTTCAAAACAACCAATCGCTTTGTCTTCAACCACATGCTAAACAATAAATCGCATTATTCCAGAGAACGTATAAACAATGCATTCATTACTGCGATCTCGAAACCACGAAACGCGATTTCTTTCGGCACTACATTATTCATGGTCAAGAGAGAAGCGAATTCATTAGTTAAGCAAAGAAGATATTTAGTGTTAGATCGCACATCATGATTTTTCATGAAGCAAATTTTCAGAAATTATCTCAGCAGTTAAGCGAAGATAGTGTATTGTGTTAATCGCAAATCTTAATGTTTTATGAAGCGAATTTTGAGATGATAATCTTATAACTGATCAAATTTTCAAGCAGACTGTTTGATTTTTAAGTGCTGCCGCGCGTTATCGGATCTAAGTTATAGCATTATTCCTGAAATAGATACCGAGGATGTCAGGTCACAGTGGGATCTTAGACTAAGACACCGACACTGTCAATCAGCATAGGTCCCAAATCCTTAAAAATTTCAGTGTAAAGTAGCAGAGGGCTCAAATCTTTCAAATCTTTAAAAACGTGGGTGTAAATTTCTATGACATTGTTCTTTAAATTGAATGGCTTGAAAAGAACTTATGGTACTTTGCTGTAAATCTGCCATGGAAATTTTTTGATACCTTGGCTTTTTGAAAATGGCGGCAATTTTATCATTTTTGAAAATATTCATGGAAAATTTTGGAAAACTTTAAACCATCGTAAATCCTGAACCAATAGAGGAAAAATGATAT
Organism: Aurelia aurita complex sp. Pacific; assembly: GCA_004194395.1. Classification (NCBI taxonomy): domain Eukaryota; kingdom Metazoa; phylum Cnidaria; class Scyphozoa; order Semaeostomeae; family Ulmaridae; genus Aurelia; species Aurelia aurita complex sp. Pacific. The sequence continues at coordinate 11,681 of REGL01000540.1, read as the reverse complement.
AACTTAAAAAAAACCATAGTTTATGAAGGTCGCAAGCAGAAATCTGTAGCTTTTCTGGTCTAGAATTTAGAAATTTGATGACGTCATAGCCTCAAATTTGATAAATGCTGCAATTTGGAAACTAATCAAGATATCATTAAATTTCCACGGCAGATCTATAGCAAAGTACCATAAGTTCCTTTCAAGCCATCTAATTCAAAGAAAACTGCGATAGAATTTTACACCGACTTTTTCGAAGATTTGAAAGGTTCTATGACCAATTTCTTTGAGCTGAATGGCTTAAAAAAACTTTAGCTACTTTGCTATATTGCTATAGGTGGACTTTTCGGAAATCTTCAATATTGTGAGAATTAGAAGATTTCAAGGTATAAAGGTTCTTATTTGAAGAGTTCCTTGTGTAGGCCGTTTTAGATACTTCACCAAAGATGTTAAGCCCTGTTATTTGTTTTGGCAAAGTTAATATGTACCTAACAACCAATTCTCAGCTTACAAGCAGCAGGGGGAGGAGATTCAAACTTTAACAGCCAACTGGGGCAAAAATGAACTTAATAATGACAATCCAAAATCAACTTTGCTACTCCTGCAATAAGAACATATTTTTCATCAAACTGAAACAGGTTCTTAATTACAAGGTGCAGGAAAAACAGGCGCTGGGTTCCTACTTTTGTGGGTTCTTATATGCAGAGATTTATCTGTTAGACAACTCACTAATTACAAATCAAGCTGTAACGAACTGAAGAAGAAATGGTTTACTTACTGGGAAATTATAAGCACACCACCTTCGACATTCAGCTTTTCTATCTTCAAAAATGCATGAACCTTTCAGGCCAAATTGCTGAAAGAGAAGAGCAAGTTATATGACTAACTATAAAAGCAATTAATGAATGCTGCGTACTGTTTTGAATATCAAAATGAGAAAATGTTGTAAAGCTCAAAATGTTGAATATCAGTGTGGGAAGAGTGAGAGAAAAAATTTTACCTCACGAAATGTTAACTTTCTAATCCCTTTCTTACATTATGGTAAAATGTAGGCTAAAATTTAGCCTCCCTAAAGGCTACAATGTTTCTTTGGAATCTTTTCAACCTGTTAAGATTCTAGATATTTCCAAAAAATTCTAAAATAGACGTTAGCAACTCTTCGTCTTCCACATCAGACAGATCCCAGCGGACAGACTTCTTTGTAGCCCTTTTTGAGCAGCTTTTAGATCACAAAAAATTTGACCATAAGGACCTTTCCAAGTGTTTCTTTCACATATGCAGGCATCCACGAGAAAGAAGCAAGCAGCAAGGCTTTTCGCAAGGAATACCGGGTGAGTCAAAAAAGTAAACACGTTTGGTTGGCTGTGGAATAAAAAGTACATGACCGATATTCAAAACAGAAATATCGGCCAAGTACTTGTATATCGGCCAAGTACTGTTTACTCCACAGCCCCAAACGTGTTTACTTTTTTTTACTCACCAGGTATAACAATTTCTCAGACAATGACTTAAGAATGGTCGATGAGTTTAGTGAACAGACTGTACTTCTAATTAGGGTCGTATCTTAAAATTTTGCTGTGACAAGTACAAAAGGCAAATATTCAGAAATCGGTTTGGTTATTCCACGGGGATTAAGAAGCGTATATTTATTATATGAATCAAAATAAGACTGTGTTTACACTGTACCAGTACAGTTTTGATCCGTTACAAAGTTGTTACAGCTCGATAACGTGTACACCGCTCCAGAACAAAATTACTCTACCGGGTGCGCCAAAGTAAACTCTGCACGTTTGGCAGACCACAATCAATCGTACACTGGACCGATTTTGAAGATTTATGACGCAATCTTTAGCAGAAAGCCTGAATTAGATACTGGGATTTTTAGCAATTTTTGTCATTTTCAGTTTTTAGAGCGAGAAGCGAGTTTCCTAAAATTTCAGTTTTCGAAAACACTGAAAACGATCAAAAAACATCAATCAAGTTTTCTAAAGAATCAACATGAATGGACAAAGAGAGAACTTGCTCGTCGCGATTTGGGATTTAGAAATCGACTGATTGTAATCCGCTGTACGAGAGTTCGTACTAAACCGCCAAATCACCCTGAAAACGTTTTCTCTTTGTTCGTTCATGTTGGGTCTTTTAAAATTTGATCGACGTTTCTTGATCGTTTTCAGCGTTTTCGAAAAATAAAACTTTAAGAAACTTGCTTCTAGCTCTAAAGGCTGAAAACAGAAAAATTTGCAAAAAGTCCAAGAATCTAATTCAGGCTTTCTGCTAAAGATTGCGTCATAAATCTTCAAAATCGGTCCAGTGTACGATTTATTGTGGCCTGCCAAACGTGCATAGTTTATTTTGGCGCACCCGGCATAGACACAAGGAATAAAAGTGTTACGGATTAGCAGAAGCATTGCAAACGGAAGGCTGATCCGTTGCACTTTTGTCGTGGATCCAAGTTGTACCACCGATACAGTTTAAACGGGGTCTAAATCTAGCAGATAACCACATTGATTCGTTACGTAACTGCAGCAAGAAAACGCCCCTATTTAGAGCAACACTATTTACAAAACAACGTATTATGGCCAAACAGCTACATATCTTGTCATTTCATATGAAAGTACGATTCCTTAATGATATAAGAGCTTTGCCAAGAGCATAAACAACCAATAGACCCTCTAGGTATTCTATAAAAGAACCTGGATTGAGCGATATTTTTATAAATTTTATACGAGAGGTTTTAATCGAGTGACGTTAGAGTTTCTATCACTAATGTGCACATTTGAAATTCTTCACACTATACAAAACATCCTTCGACTCAGATTTTTTTTTCAGAAAAGCTAAAAGGACCACGGTGTGTGATAGNGAATGTCTACAATATAGTATCAAGCAAAAGTCTCTCACTCATCTGGTTTATGATTTAGAAATTTGACGACGCCACATCCTCAAATGAGTTGAAATATAAAATACGCTGCAATTTAGAAAAATATTCAAAATTTCCGAAAAGTCCAACGGTAGAATTATAGATAAGTAGCTAAAGTTTCTCTCAAGCCATTCAGTTAGAAAAATTAGATCATGGAATTTTACACCCACCTTTTTACACTGACTGAAAGATTTGAAAGCTATGCTCCATATTGATTCGTTCCGTAATTGCAGCATGAAAACCCCTATTTAGAGCAACACTATTTACAAAACAACGTATTATGGCCAAACAGCTACATATCTTGTCATTTCATATGAAAGTACGATTCCTTAATGATATAAGAGCTTTGCCAAGAGCATAAACAACCAATAGACCCTCTAGGTATTCTATAAAAGAACCTGGATTGAGCGATATTTTTATAAATTTTATACGAGAGGTTTTAATCGAGTGATGTTAGAGTTTCTATCACTAATGTGCATATTTGAAATTCTTCAAACTATAAAAAACATCCTTCGACTCAGATTCTTTTTTCAGAAAAGCTAAAAGGACCACGGTGTGTGATAGAAATTCAGTTTGACTATCATTTCTTGTGATTTCAGATCACGTTTCAAAAGTAGGTAACTTAGATAAGCATACATTAACGCAAATTCAAAGTCACTTTATGGAGTCACCCAGTAAATTTCACAATTTCTTAGGCACATGGTAATTTATTGCCATTTTGTAACCAGAATACCTTTTTTCTTGGACTAGACGGTTGTCTTGGACTATTTCTTGGATCTCCAAGATCACAAAGTTGTCTGTAACAATCCAAGAATACTGCTTTTTGATCTTTCGTTAAGTTGACTGAAATGAAAAAGAAAACATTTTAAATATACTAGCCTCAATGATATGTAATATCTGAAGCGGTTTCAACGTTCACCAGAATGATACATCCTAGATATGCCCGGGTGTACAGAGAAGTCTAGGTTTGTATACATGCATTTCTACCTGGCATCCGAAGGTAATTTCAAGGACGCTGAGAAGCTGAGCTTATCGAAGCAGCGTCCTGGTCCTTCCTCTCGATGTGACCACACCTCGTGATTCCTTTAGCCTGGAATTACAGAGAATTGGCGACTCTCCTCACACTTTGTAGCAGGTTCGGCAGGGCGGGGACTTGAACCACCAACCTTCAGATTGGTAGTCAAGCGTGCTACCACTGAGCCATCCCCGCTTCGAATATCTAAGAAAAGATCACGTAGATGACTAATACATCTTTCGTTTGATTGAATGGCTGGAAAAAATGTCCTTTCCTATAATTTTATTTCTTTTTATATCTTCACTGGTTTCAAAATTACAGAGTTTTTTATATAATTCAACTAGCTAGAGGTTGTGACGTCATCAAAGTTCTACGTTGTAAACAAGAACTTGCCACCATATTGTGGACCTTACATAAACTATGGCTTTCTTTAAAATTGTTGACCAACTTTCCTCTCATCATTTGGAAGCAACAATGGTTTAAAACTTTATCAAAATTTAACTTGAATTCTTTTAGGGTATTCATAAAATGCATCTCATTCTGGCTTTCTTAAAACCATGATTTCTCAGAAATTAAGCACAACATTTCATGACCTTGTCAATGAACCAAAATCCAGCCTTATTAAATTACGAGGAAATACAAGAAATTTATGGCAAGATCCAATGTCAATATTTAAGTACAAGAATGATAAGATTGAATCGTCCCTTCATAAAATGAGATTCAGTTTGTGTCAACGGTTCCACAGTTAGCTTTTTCACAGAATCAAAAATCAAAGCTCATTAAATCACGAGAAAATATTAAAAATTCATGTCAAGACCAACGGCAACATCTTAGGATAAGAATGATAAAAATGAATCGTCACTTCTCAAAACTTGGCTAATTTTGGCTTCTGGAAACCATGATTCCTTGAAATTAAACAAAATATTGCCCCAATCACCTTTGTCAAGGAATCTAAAATCCTAGCTCATCAAAGAAAGAATGTATGAAAAATTAATGAGGCTCCATTTTGGCTTCCTTAAAAACCATGGTTGGGTAATCTCTATTTAACATGACTTTCCAATCAATAATACACAATAACAACGATTAATACGATTGCAATTTTCTAAGCCAGAATACATGTAACTGGGTTTCTGTGGTCTGCCAGATAACACTATGTAGCCAAAATTCACGAGAGATTTGACAAGGCCTCAACTTTGATAAACCAAAAACACACCAAAGTTCACAGATAAATTTTGCTTTATGACAATTTCTAAAGATTCGTTTTCATTGGTTACATACTTCATCAAAAAGCATGTTTCTTGAGCATATGGGATGTCCCAAAAAAGTTTTCCTGTTTGAACAGTTCCAGAAAAACAACTATTGTCTCGTTTGTTGTGATTTAAACGGTAATTTTCTTGCTTGACGGCTCCTTGTAATTTTTTGCTGACTTTCATCGATTAAAACACCTCCAAACAATGGATTTTCCAATACCCTTCAGCTTGAGAAACCCTTCACAAGGAGGAGAAGCTAGTGATAAAGATATATTAAATTCCTTCCATGTTTCACATAGTAGGCGTGAGGATAATAATAACGTTTGCTAATTTCATAAATTCGTATTCAAACTTGGGATGTCAAACTGCGAACCAAATGACCTTATCATAGGAAGTATATCATTTTTTTCAAACATCAAGCAAACTCGTGCGTTTTACGGTCACAACAGACAAATATGTTCTTTCTTCTGGATCCCTTTTTGGAGTTTAAAGTAGCGTTCAAGCTCCGTGCTGTTGAAATTCGTTAAAAAGTTCGATTTCTGTGAATTTTGAGCTGTAGGCTTAACGATCTTATTGATAAACTGTTTCAGCTCCTTTGTGAAAATTTCAAGTATTGTGCTTTGCATGGACATATTGGTAGAAAATCAATACGTGCAGATACAGAAATGAAACAAATACTCAGATCTAAGTTGGACATTGTATGATAGATTCTTGTTTCAATTTCTACCAGCTAACACTCACTTTCACTAAAATAGCAAATCAAATCGAATGTTTTTGGAACATTAGGTAGGAAATCGTTAACTTGTGTAGACTTGACAACTTGAATGATGCGGATGGATTTTGAATTTTGTACCCACATTTCATTGCTTGTGATTATTTTGCTATTGACAGCCGATTTTGCCGCACCAGTTCGCTAACTTTTATTCCCAAAATTGTCGAGGATACCGAGGACTGCCCCTTTTGTCTAAGCCTTTTGTTATGCTGGTAAAGTTCTAAGCAGATCAACAGCTGGGAAACCTATTACCATGTGCGAGAATCTCTTTGTTTCTTTGCTAATCATTGTTTGGGTTGTGGTTAGAGTCTCTGCCCACATTCTTTTCACAAACCANTAGAAAATCAATACGTTACATGAATATCAACCATGTACTTTTTATTTTACAGCCCACCAAACATGTTAACTTTTTTTTCACCCGGCACTACCACACAGAATCTTTCAGAAGTAAGCAAATCACTTACTTGATAATCCATGAGATAACTTTCCTATGTGCTTTGCTACTGTCAATGTTTCTTCTTCGTTTTGTGTTTCCAAAACCTTCTGACAATACTTCTGCACCAGTGGGATAACAATGTCATGGCAACAATCTAAAGAAAACGAATATTTTGTAATGCACAATTATGCTAATTATGGCAGCGGATGTAATATCCTTTTGGGTAAGGATTTTTTTCAGTAATTTATTTCAAGGGCTAGAAGTATTCTAACTACATAAAGCTAATTTAAGCCCACTATGCATGCCGCATCCAGGCATGGGACACCTAGTTTAACGTCCCTTCCAAAGGACGACGAGGTAAGTTGCGAGCAGAGCTCCGAGAGGTCACCCATCCGGAGTTTGACCTCACTCGACCGAATTTAAGTTCAATCACCTAGCGGAAACTGTATAAGCCGCTAGGCCACTCACCCTAGGATGTCGAGAGGGAGTTTGCAGACACGAGTATTTGCATTCTGAGTATGGTAATCTGAACTAAATAAAAATGGGCTGATTTACGTATTCACCAAGGAAATGAAAAATTACGTAAGTAAAGATGTTAGGTTTAGTAATACGCGCATTTGTGCAGGGTGCACAATCTTCAATATTTCAGCAACGAACATTTTACCGAGGTGCATTTCGGTCTTTGATTGATATCCCACAAAACTGTTAAAAAGATCAGTAGCCTTTAAAACAGGGACTTTTTCACCCCTTCAGTAAGCAGTTACAATCACATCACCTAAAGATGTCACATTTTCCCAAGAAGAATAAAAATAGCTGTTAATGAATGCAGAATTAACAGCTGATTAACTTACCATCATCGAGTAAATTCAAAATATTCGAGACGGTTTGAATTCCAGCTTGTCTAACAACAAGTTGTTCGTCTCTCGTTAATTCGACTAGTTCAGGTAATATCAGGGTTTTCGTCAGTTCAAGTCTATGGAAGAAAAGGTAAAGATTACTGCACATCCGCTTATGTAGTATAATCATGAGCACTAGGAACAATGATGGATGATTTGAATGGCCTAAGCTACTCTCGTCGTGATATGACTACATAGTTAATTCATTCTACTTTCAAGATATAATGACAACTTACTGATGTTCCGTTTTGTCGTGTCATAATCTCGAAATTACTGTCTTAATTCCATTTTCCAAGCCTAATGCACCCAGCACCGTATCTTAATGTTCTTTCGAATACCATTTTGAATCAACGCTTTGCCCTGTATGAATTTTTGCTCTTAAAGCGTTGATTCTAAATGGCGTTCGAAGAAAAATAGAGCTACGGTACTGGGTGCATTAGGCTTAGAAAATGCGATTAAGACAGTAAAGAAGACTACAATTAAGAAAATACTACGATTAAGAAAAATGCAAAGAATCTTATGGGGAGGTGGAATCTCGCCTGTCAGCCCCGGGTCTGGCAGGTGAGGTATTTCTTTTTCTCGCTACGCAGGCTCAAAGAATCAGCTTGCAATGCTAAGGAACAGTAACCCAACTAAATTTGAAATGCAAATTGATAGGAATATAGGTTAGGAATATATTCCCAGATCAATGCTGCAAAGAGAAGATAAAGTTTTACAATAAAGAGAGTGACACTGACACAAAGTCATCATTGATATCTTTCAAATCAATGATTTTTTGCATGCAATTATTATCTGAATTTTCCGTCCAGGTGCATCATGTGAACTGATGCGGGTTCTCAATTCAGTGAAAAATAACACAATAACTCTCAAATAATTGACCAGCTTTGCAAACATGCCCACTCAACTGGGCAAACAGTGGGCAGAAGAAAATAAAACAATTTTCTTTTTACAGTATTTTCTACAGAGCTACAAAGGCTTCTCGCAAGAGCAATGAAATTTTCGTCTTAATTTATCGTTCCGTGATATGCATATTTTTGGAAGCAGAAATCGACTGGCAAACCAATCATCATAATCATGATCATCATAATCACAATCATAATCATAATAATCATCATCGTCATCATCATCATCATCATCATTATCATCATCGTTATCATCATCTTTCAAATTAACAGCAGGCAAAGATTTTTAGGCCTGTTTTGAAGGTTTTGTGAAGGGGCTTCCTTGAGAAAATCCGTCATAGTTTCAGAACGGAGTAGCGATTTCCATAAAGTAAACCTTTGAATCTATTTGAGCATATCCACCAGTGAATCCACTAGTGAATGCATATCTCCTAGTCATATACCTGCAATTATTATTGCCTTGATATCCAGGGAGCAGTGGTCTTTCAAACGGGAATTCTTTTTGTAACTCACCCGGTAGAGTAAACAGAAAGCGGTTTAATCTCTCAACTTCTAAAAGTATCACTATCAATCAAAACTCAGATTAGGATAAGCAAGACCAGATTCAGCACATTGCAGCTGATAACTTAAGAACTGTGAACCCTTCGTTAATAAGCTCTGCTGTTACGGCCTAAAACCCTTCGCTTATTTTCTGCCCTCCAGGTGGGCCGTAGATAAAAAGAAGGTTACTAAATTTAGCAAATATCTAACTATTTAAACAGTAGCTATGGGAATTAAGACACAACTACAACGTTTCTATGAATACATGCAGCAACTGGAACAGTACCGAAAATCCCTTTTATCGAGCTCCCTTTTATTGGCGATGGCGACGGTGGTCGACACAGCTCAGTGCAAGGAAAATTGTTTCCCTGTTCTGGACGAAGTAATGTCAGAGACAGGAGTCATGTATGAAATGGAGGATATCGAGGAAATGGTTTTTACTGAAATAAGGAAGATTTTAAAAGCAAGACAACGCCCATTCACAGAATCAATTTGCAAAGCGTTGCAAAAAACAAAGGGCCTAACTCGAAGTACGATAGCAACACAAATACAGTACATGNAATTATCAGCAGATCGTTTTATTCACTTTTTGATTACAAAGTCCTTTGTAATCTAAGAAGGGGCTCCGATGTCAGTCAGAAAGTCAGAAAGAAAGGTAGTCACGCTCGTTAAAGCAATTGATTACCGTTTTACCTCTGCTAATTGGCACTGAAATAAAGAATGCGCACAGAAAGTGCACTCAAGACAGGAGTTTCCCGCGATCCTATAGCAACATTTGACGTCGGCTTATTTCATGTTAGACAGATTTGACACCATAAGATGGATAAATCACCAAGATGTTTACCCTGGCACAACAACAAATTTACCCAGAATTGGCACGTTCTTGACTTCACTAGCAGCTTAATTATGTCAAAACAATCGTTTTCTAGAACGAACGCATCATTAGCCACTTATTGATAGTACTCATTATGCAAATAAGTCAACTTTAGAGGATGATGTAACCGGCGGCCTGCACAGAGGCTAGCATTCGCAGCATCACCGAAGGTAGAAAGACCCCCCTCCTAAGAAAGGTGCAGAATCCCAGCAAACAATTGTGCTATTGACTGGGGGAAGGCACGTGATCACACCAAACCGAAACATCTTCATGCATACGATTCTGCACAGAGGTTATCTTCGTGACTGGTTGTCTCCAATTAGATGCCCGCGAATATTAGCAATTGAAACGTTCTGAGGGTTTTGCATAAGCAATTTTGCGTTATCGTAAACCTCACATGACATCTAAGTTTTTTCTATTGAAGGCGACTTTAGCAGCAACACTCGTCTCTCTGACTGTAGCTAAAGACAGTATCAACGATCATTTAGGGTTATGAAGAAATCAATAATCACATATTCTTATGCTTGCTTAGCTCAGGACGGACTTTGTAATCATCCAAAAGGATCTTATGTTTAGTTCTGTAGGTGTGTGAATGAGGTCAAGGATAAGAGAGTTAAAAGCGGGATTGAAATCAACAATATTTTGACATCATTTTCAATAAAACTAGAATTTGTTTTGTAACTTTCCGGTCTTCTGGGAAATGAAATAATACTGTGGTGAACTGGTGAATGGCTTGGAAAAGTTTCTGATGCACTAAAACAATCAATTGTGCCGCGGTCAGACTACGGTGCTACGGCCTAATTTAGGCGTTCAAGACATGTCCGTATTTGTGTGGTTGTGGTTCCAGCATGACAAAAAGAAAACGGATGATACAGATCTCACTGTGAGGTTCATAGCACGAGTTGAAAAGCCTATCCAAGGTGAGTTCCTCACCTCACCAAAACTTCTTTGAACTCGCGGAAAATCTTCATTTTCTGAAGAATGGACGGACCAGGGCGACACCGCTCTGGTGTAGTCTGACTGAGGTATGTTTTCGCATTGGTTTATAAACTCCAAATTTCTGCATTACTTACGTCGAAAAGTGGTGCTTCACATTGAGCGATATTCCGCGACACAATCTTCTTCCAAACTGCCGTTATCTTTTCCATCTTTATGCTGCTCTTTACATTGGAATTATATGATGTACAGCACAGCCTTAAAGTTGTCCTGACCCTCAAGTTGACGCCATCTTGAATCGAACAACCAAGTACAGGCTCCAGTGCCAGTTCACCGGTCAGCGGTTCTGGATCTAGTTTTACTACATAAATCCTTTTAATCTTCAATGAATTGAATCTATGTTGTTGTTGCTGCTTAATCTGTATTTGTCGTGCTAGAAACTTTCTTGATCAGACGATAGTCAAAACTAGGACGCATTTAGCAAATCTATTTCGGATTCTTGACCAGTAAAGTTTCAGGAAACAGAAATCAATCTAGCCAATCAACGCCCTCCTTATAGACATCCCCGAAAAAGGACAACAAGTCTTAAGTATCATGTGATCACCCACATGATTGTGTTCTTGTCCATCGTTGGATTGGGACACTGGAAAAGCACTGGAAAAATACAGAAAGGATAACTCTGAACACGGGCTCAGGGACCGCGCAGCCATTGGAAGCCCCCCACTTTTTTCAAAAATAGGTCTAAAAATGTTCACAAATATGCAATTTTCATACACGCAACTGCTGCATTTGCTGAGAGACCTTCTCAAATGGCTAGATTTCATAAAAACGAGCAAACACAACGTCCTCCTTAGAAATTGTTAACGATTTCGTTAAAAATTAGAATAGGCATCCAACTTTGGCACATTTACTCTCACAGATCTTCAGTGGTAGTAGCTTTTAGAGTTGAGAAGGCTTTGCTGCTAATTTTGTTGGTTGTAACGATGTCTCTTTTCATGGTAATTGAAATCTTTTTTGAACCAAACTGTATACAGTATAAATATGGACGTACTAAGAGGCAAGTATTTTATTGAAAAGGGCGTTTTCCAACGTTCTCAAAAGGGCGTGGTCTCAAAAAATTTTCCGGGGGCGAGCCCCCAGACCCCCATTTTTGCTCGCTTCGCT